>KE156403.1:162124-172546 GCA_000411055.1 Leavenworthia alabamica
AAATTATAGAACATATATTTCAATATACAAATATTATAATAATAAATAAAACTAATTAGTTGTCTTATTTATGATTTATTTATTTATTTCAAAACCGAATTAAACTGCAACCAAATAAAAATCGTAATTTAAAATAGGAATAAAACTTGAGGAAAACAAAATATTTGAAAAAATATACTATCAAATTTTCCCGCTCAGGAAATTTTGAAATCCAACGAGTAAATCTAAAAGACTCGTATTCATTAAAATAAAATTAAAAAAAAAACTCTTGTCTTTAGAAGAGCGTGGATTCGAGAAAAATCACAAATTCAAATTTCTTCAGTGAAAAATGGGAGAAGAATCTCAAATCGCAATTGATTCTGCAGAGAAACAATTGTTTCAGAAACTCACTAAGATCCTAAACGAGACTCGTACCTCATACGCTACTCATAATCGGAAGCTAAAGGAGCTTGCCACAATCCAATCGAAACTATCTTCATCTGATTCTTCTTCTATCCATCGGTTCTCTTCAGTTTTTTTCAAAACCCTAACCCCTCTTTTCATTGCGTCTCTACGGAGAACTGCAGCAGCAGAGCGTGTTGTTCGATTCGTGGCTGAATTTGCTTGTCATTCAGATTGCGATGAGTTTTTGGATGAGTTTCTTAAGTTTTTAATGGCTGGTTCTGTAGCTGCTAATAGGAACGCTAGGTTCAGGGCGTGCCAGATCATTTCTGAGGTATAAGAGAAATTAGGGTTTTTTTCCTCCATCACTTACAGTGTTAACTGTTTGAAAGCATAATAATGTTTGGGTATTAATAAATTTATGGCCTTTTGTTTTATTTGGTTCAATTGGATTTGATGATACTGTTTACGTGTTGTGTAGTTTGAAGACCTTTAGCCATTTTTAGTCTTTTTACACTTATTTTTGTACATTGTGTTTTCTACAGATCATATTGAGGTTGCCAGATGAAGTGGAAGTGGCTGATGAACTTTGGGATGATGTAATAGATTGTATGATGTTGCGTGTTCGTGACAAAGTTCCTGTTATCCGTACGTTTGCTGTTAGGTCTCTTTCACGGTTTGCAAATGATCCTGAGAATAGTGACATTCTTGATTTGCTCCTTGAGGTGCTTCCCTTGGAACAGAATCCGGTAAAGTTTCCATCTTGTGTCAATCAAAGTAGAACATTCTTCATTTTTTCATTATATGCCTGCCAAAGTCTTAATCCTCAGCTTTTTTAATGTTTCCAGGAAGTACGCAAAACAATTGTTCTATCTTTGCCTCCTTCAGATGCAACCACTCAAGTAATTATTGATTGCACACTCGATGTTAATGAGTCAGTGCGTAAAGCAGCTTACTCTGTTTTGGCAAATAAAGTTCCTCTTCAGAGTCTGAGGTGAATTTGGACTTAGAGCTTCAGTCTCTCATTGAAAATCTTTAGTTTTTGACCTCTGAAAAGATGTTTTATGCCTTTTTATTCGATAAATGTTCAACATTTAGCCAATTGAAAAGTTGGATTCTCCTGCCCTTTCTTCTGACTGGTATTTCTTTCATTTTCTTGCTATAGCATCAAGCTTAGGACGACAATTCTTCAGAGAGGGCTCGCTGATCGTGCTGTAAATGTTTCAATGGAATGTTTGAAGCTAATGAAAGATCAATGGCTATCTAATTGTTGTAAAGGAGATCCTATTGAATTTCTTAAATACCTTGATGTTGAAACCTATGAATCTGTAGCAGAATCAGCATTGGAGGTTCTCTTAAGTGAAGGACTGATTATGCCTACTGATGATAAAAGCATCCAGCAGCACATATTGTCAGCAGATGGTGAAGCTAGAGGTTTGTTGAAGTGTGGACTACGTATGCATTAATTTGCAGTTTCTGCATGTGCTTATATTTTCTTATACATGTGTTAGATGAGAGCTCATGTTCCACACCCAGCATCCAGCTTATGGAGCCAGAGAGCGCTCTTTACTGGAGGATTATATGCAAGAAGTTACACAAAAGTGCTCAAGTAAGTTTGCAACTTACTAACTACTAATTGCTGAGGTTAGGTACTTTTATGTTTCAAACAAGGTTTTTGTAAAGCCATAAATTCTGAAGATTTACATATTTAGCTTGGCTGGATTATAATGTGCTTAAAACTGATTTATTGATGCTCTTGATGAATTCCCCTAACTTAAGTGCTTGATTCACAAATCAAAGAATGCTAATATGGAGAATCTCACTTATCTCAGTATAAATTTCCTGGGTTGATTTGTCTAAACCTGACACCACTATACGTAGAATTTATATCAAATAGCTTGTCCTGTGATTTTAATCACTTCACATACAGAAACTTTACAGAAATGGGTGCATCTGAGGAGGCAGCAGATCATTAGTGTCAAAATAATAAATCAGCTATTGTCAGTTTATTTCACAATTTCCTTCATTAAATAGTCTTTGGTTTGGGAACACAAATTTTCCTTTAGGCTATCCCTAGAATCCCTCAAAATTCTATTTAGAATATATTGTGGATCTTGTAATGAGTTTTTGTTCTTTGTGTTGGTTTTATATATGGGACACACTGAGAATGTTGAGACTGACACAGGCAAAGGGTTCTGATGCTGCTACTGCGATGGGAGCTGAGGCAGTAGTTTATGCTGCTGAAGCTTCAGATGCTAATGATTTGCTGGAACGAATTCTTCCTACATCAGTTTCAGATTATGTTGATCTAGTTAAAGCTCATATTGAAGCTGGTGAGTCCAAATATGTTTTTAATACCAAAACTTAGTTGTTTTTCTTTGGGAGATAGCCTCTGCTTACATATAATTTTCAGGACCAAATCATCACTTTGCTTCCAGGCAGCTATTACTGCTGGGCACAATGCTTGATTTCTCTGATGCTATGCTCCACAAGACTGCGAGTTCATTTGTTCAGGAGTTGCTCCACAGGCCATTTAAGCAAGAATTAGATGAAGATGGGAACATTATTGTGATTGGAGATGGTATAAACCTTGGTGGTGATAAAGATTGGGCTGAAGCAGTGTCCAAACTAGCTAAGAAAGTATACGCTGCCCCTGGAGAATATGAAGAAGTTATACTTAAGGTTGTTGAAGAACTAGCGAGACCCTGTAGGGAAAGGACTGCGGATTTCCTGCAGTGGATGCACATGCTCTCTCTAACAAGTCTTCTATTGGAAAATGGAAAATCTTTACATTCACTGCAAGGGAAGGCTATTGAACCAGCAGAGATATTGCATGCTTTGTTGCTTCCAGGGGTATATTTTTCTACACTCTTGTTTACTTTGAAATTATCTGGATAAGATAATATATTGAGACTTAGAGTTCTATTTAAGATGCTGGTGAACTCTGTTGAACTCTCTTTCTGATATGATTCATGTAATGCAGGCCAAACACACCCACTTGGATGTGCAGAGGATTGCTATAAAGTGCCTAGGTCTTTTTGGTTTGTTAGAGAAGAAGCCTAGTGAAGAGCTAGTAAAGCAGCTACGTGTAGCTTATTGTAGAAGCCCTCCTCCAATTAGTATTATGGCTTGCAAGGCACTAGTGGATCTTGGGATGTGGCATAGCCCAACAGAAGTTGACAAGGCTATGGGAGAAGATCTTTTATCACAATTTGAGGATGAGAGCATTGATTATGTACCCATCGACTTATCCAATGCTGAAGAAGATTTGAACTTAAAAATGATAGATCTCTTGTATGCTGGACTTGAAAGTGATGACTGGAGAGAATCCACAGAGAGCAGTGAAAATGAGTCAGTTAAAGCAACCATTGGAGAGGGGTTTGCAAAACTTCTTCTTCTAGGAGAGAAGTATCCAAACTTGCCTGCATCTTTCTATCCTTATGTTTTGGGAAAGCTAATTGCATTATATTTCAGTGAGGAGTCAAAAGACCAATTGAGGTATAGAGTCTTTAGATTGGTAACTTCTATCATCAGAACTAACACACTAATTATTTGTTCTTCTTACTTATTTTCCAGGTTTAAACAGTGTTTATCCGTATTCTTTGAGCACTATGCTTCCATCTCGGAAAAGCATAAGGTAATGGTGTCCTTAAAAGCAAGAGATTTCATAAGATGTTTGTTTGTATTAACACAACTGTTGAAATGATTTATCAGGGATACATGTCAAAAGCTTTTGTTCCTCTTATACATTCAATGTGGCCTGGATTTGATGGAAACACTAAATGTTCATCATATGTTATATCGAATCAACGAAAGCGTGCAGTTCAAGCATCTAGATTTATCTTACAGATGATGCAAACTCCACTATACAAAAAAGAGACAAGAGATGAGCTTGAAAACCATTTACGAGAAGATTCTATCCTGACTCCATTAGACTGTACAGAAGAAGGGTTAGCCATACGCATAGCCATCGAGGTTAGTTTCATCATTCCTTAGTTATAGTAAACTGTAACACTGAGTTAACCTCTTTGTTGATTTTGATTACTATAGATGTTAAGGTTCAAGGCAAAGAAAACTGCTGCTGAGAAAGCATATGTTGTAGCACTTGGCAAAATCCTTGTGTTGCTCCATCTGAAACCATCAGATCAAAATGTGATAAAGTTAATGAAAAAGCTATTTAGCCTACTCGTAAATTCACTATGTTCAGAGAAGGAGCTTGTTAAGGAACTGAAACCAATTCTTGAACATCTAAAATCTTTAGATGCTTGTCCAAGTGAGGAGCTTACACAAGATCAAGCTAATTCCATCTTTGGTAAGTTGATCTCTCTCTTGCCTTGTAG
Source organism: Leavenworthia alabamica (assembly GCA_000411055.1). Lineage (NCBI taxonomy): Eukaryota > Viridiplantae > Streptophyta > Magnoliopsida > Brassicales > Brassicaceae > Leavenworthia > Leavenworthia alabamica. The sequence goes on from KE156403.1 coordinate 166,846, forward strand.
TACATTACAGTTTGGAGAATTTGATTGTTTTCGGCTAATTTCAGAAACACTAGGAGTAAGCTATAGCTTAGAGAACACTTCAAGTACAACAGTGCCACAAACACCTGTTCCTTGCTCAACAAGACCAGTTAAGTCTAGAAGACGAGTAAGGGTTGAAAAAGTATCATCTGATGAAGAAGATGACGAAACAACATCTCCTTCACTGTCTGCTTTGCCTCAAAGTTTGATGACACGATCACATCGAGCAAGCAAAGCTGCTGCTTTAGCCAAAATGACAGCAAGCAGAGTGAAAATGAACAATGCAGGTGAGGATAGTGAGGAAGAAGAAGAAGGTTCTTCTGATGTTACTGCAGATGATTCAGATGAATCTGATGAATGAGTATTAAGTTAAGGATTTGTTCTATTGTTTATGCAAGTCTTGGTTATATATGCTATTGAAAATAATGGATTTGGAAAAGATATAATGGCGAGATTCACACCTCTCTTCACATGAATAATGAAGCAGAAGCTCAAATGTAACCAAGGAAGCTGACGGATGATGATCCATCAATATCATCAGGAAAGCTCCATCAGACTCTAACCGGATTAAACCGATTTTTAATTTTTCTATAAAAATTGACCATCTTAAAATATAAAAATAGTTGTGACTAGATCTAGACCGTCCAAAATAGGGATCCCTTAATATATAAACTCGCGAATATAAACCTTGTTTCATCAGATTTGTGGCATATACGATTTCACCTTCCCATCGTCGTTCTCAAAACTGGGACGCTTTAAAAGTTCCCTGTAGTATAGTTTCTGAGAAATCTAAGGTTCTAATTTCTGAGAAATCTACGGTTCTGTGAAGATGAACAAGATCCACAATGATAAGGTTGAGGCACCAACAGAGGCGAAGACTAGGACTACTTATACATCAGATGAATACTGGGCTTATGTGGCAAAATCCAAGGTAAATTTTTCATAACCCTGATCTTATTCATCTGATCATCTATTAGTGATTTTGATTTGTTTTACCAAAATTTATATATGTATGTGTTTTAGGGTTTCGATATTAAGGATGATCCAACACCATCATATTTGTGTGGAAAGATTACATATCCAAGTTTTGTTGGGAGATTTAAGAAGAGAATACATTCTAAACAGCTTATCATTTACTTTACATAACCAAAACCACACACTCAACAGAGAAGCTAGTAAGAAGAACACAGCATAGAGTCCTTTCAAGTGGGGTTTAAGAGGTGTTCATGGCATCTGCATGATAGCTCTCAAGATCCTTGTCAAGTTCATCAGCCGACTTGTCCACTGGCTTCTTTCCATTTCCTCTTCCACCACGACCACGGCCACGGCCACCACCTTGTCCTCTACCACGAAACCCACCTCTTCCTCCTCTCATCCCTACCTGCTGGTTATTATGACTGCCACAATATAAATTCAAACACATTATTTCAACAAGGTTTCGGGTAAGGGGAGAAGTCTAAACTATAACTAAATTCTATAGCTTTATGTAGGTTTGGTTTGCCACGGTTAGTATCTAGAGGAGCTTACATTGGAAGGCGGCGATTGAAAGTAGGAGCTGGACCTCTTCCCACTCTCCCACCTCTACCTCTTCCTTGTCTACAAGCATCAGAGAAGATTGTGTTTAGTCTATCAACAGTTATTCATGCGGTTAAGGTAGAAACTCGTACTGGATAACAACGGTCCTCTTCAGTCTTCCGTTAAGTCCAGTGACATTCACACTAACACGACCAGCTAAAGGAGCCTCAGAACTATTGCCACCCAAAATCTCAAGCTTCATTGGCCTTCCATCCAATAACACATTATTGTATTTCTTCAAAGCTTGCAATGCATCACTTCTTCTTGGATACACAACTTCAGCTGTGCCCTGTAATTCCATGACACCAAAGAAATCACAGTAACAAAGATTATATAACATGAATCATGAAAAGAATGGGACTGATAAAGATGAGGACTTACACTTGGACGTCCGTTTTTGTCATAATGAACTGCATAACGCTCCAGCTCTCCAATCTCAGAGAAGAGTTCCTAGATCCCATGATGATATATTTTAGTGTCTCCCTTCTAAGAAACCAAAAGAACAGGTTTGTAGAAGTCTGATTATACCCTAATGTCTTCATTTGTCACACCTTGGTCCAGATTTGTAATATGTAGTCTGGTTCCTACTTCAACTCCTGATAACCCAGCAGCTCTTAGACCATCTTCAAACAAATCACTTTGCCATGGCAAGCTCCTGACTCTACGGACAGGCTATAAGTAGAACAGAACAATTTCAGTATAATATGTCTGTTGAACTTCAAAAACAATGTCAAATGAAAACAATGCCAAAGAAGAGACCACTCATTTGTCTGAAAGAATGAAAACCAGTTAAAGCAAAGACCTCCACCAAGCAGTTAAGAATCACCTAATGAGAAAACCAAATGAAATGGAGGAACAATGAATTATGAGTGGCTTCATATTGGTCATTGCTTCGGTTCCAAAAGAAAAGCCGAGATTCTGTTCATAGCACGGTGAAGAAATTCCAGATGCAAAACGACCTTCATCAATAATTTCATGCATGATGCAATGCAAATACACTGTGTTCAGGTATAAAGTGTATTCACTGCCAGAACAGGTACTGAAATTTCCACCAAACGCCACAACACAACACATCTTTTGTGGATTTTGAACTGTGTTGCTGAAATAACCAACACGTCTACTATTTTGTTGATGAAAAAATTTAGACCTTCAGCTTACTGAAGCTCCTTAGCTAAAAAGCACCGTGGAAAATAAATCTAAGAACTCGTCAAAAGTCCTGAAAATTTAACCACATAAACCACAAACTGCAGGAGTACAGATACTTTTCTAAAGAAAATCATCTCCATGATGAACTAGAAAGTATTGTGTATCACCTCCTAGACGAGGTTCTGAATACTAAAGAATGTCAAAATATCATCAGAAGTAAGGCTTTTGTGGCATGAACGAGAAAACATGTTTCTCGATAACATATGAGAGTCTCCAGTCATTTAGTTTTAGCAATTGATACCACACAAAAAACTTAGAAGATCCCAGATTTTAAGCTTGCCTTGTTAATGGAGAAAGATGATGGTCCTCGAGGATTCACAGAAAGAGGACCTCTTCGAGCAGGTCCAATTCCTCTTCCACCACCACGACCAAGAAAACCATTTGGTCCACGGCCACCACGACCTCGACCAGAACGAGGATTAGCTCGGGAAATGCCTCTTCCCCTTGACCTAGCAGTCTTACCCCTCTTAACAATCTCATCAAGAGTCATATTCAAGGCTCCTGACATCTTCACTACAATTTTCTTTTTCTTATGAAACAAAAGAAACAAGACTCAATCTCAAAACCTGCATAAATTAGTGGAAAAAAAATCATCAAATTAATGGCTAAATAAAAAATTTAGAAAAAATCAATGACAGATAGAAACGTAATCTATCAACATCAAATTCATATCCTAAATCAAAACCCTAAATCGACAGATCTATGCATCTTATATGAGCTAGTGATAGATTTTTAATGGAAATTTCTGGCTAACAGGGGAAAATAGAACGAAAACATGAAATTAGATACTTAAGAACTGCTACAGACGAATGATTCGAAGAAAAAAAATTACCAGAAGAAGAGAGCAGAACTCGAACGAGACAGAGATCGATTAGGGTTTTGAGGAGCTTCGATGAGAGTTTGTGCGTTGGGAACAAAGCAGAGAGGTGATTTGTGATTCCTTAGTCGAGAGCAAGGACTATTTCGTAATTATGTTATATGGATATTTAGTCTTTGCTCCATTGTTTTTTTTGTTCAAATATAACATCCAAACGAAAACGGATACTGCAAAACGAGTATACATATAAAAACGTTTTTAAAAAAAATTAGAAAAAACGAATGTGGTGTTTTGTTGTAGTAATATATAAAGATATTATGTATATTTCTTTAGATTCAAAGATACAAGAACTGTGGTTATTTATACACAAAGATAATCTGATAGATTTATTTTTAAAATTATCCTAATAAGGACCGAAGTAGACGAGTCTTCCATCCATGTCCTATCCGACCTTTATTCTCTAATATTTTTCCTTCAACTTTTTCCTGTGGCTTTGTCTCTTTTTTGCATAACAAAAAATTTGTTACGTCCATTGAACCTATCTTCTCTTGTGGATTCAAAGCTAACACCAAAATAATGACAAAAAAATAAAAATCAAATTACTCACGTTAAGAACTTTATACCATAATTTATAAACACAACGTTAATAGATGCATGCATGTTATTTATAACTAAGTATATCTTAAACTAAAGTGTATAATAATCAAGAAGTGCACTTGATTCTACGAGAACGAGGTAAAAAGTGTCGAAAAGACAAGTGTCATTAGTTCGACTAGTAAAAAACTCTACGCAAAGCTTAGAGGTTACATGATTCAGTGATGCTTGAGATGAAACTAATATCATATGTTATGGTTTCGGACCTAAAAGATTATGGGTTCCGTCCAGAACCTCTTTGTAACTAAAAAAAATCGTGTTGAAATGAAGGGAGTTCTTTTGGTAAAATACTGTTAAATCGGGGATTAATGGTGTAGAAAATGAAGTTATCAACATCAAACCCTAGAACCGGAATCCTTCCTTGATGATCATAAACTTTCAAAGCTTTGTTAATAACACTTGAAACTTCATCATCTTCATTGGCCAAAAACCTTATAGGACCAACACTTCCAAGAACATTCACACTCACCAATAATTTTTTCTTCTTCCCTTTCATCACTCTTTTTTATGAATATAGAACCATAGAACTCACATGCGTATTGCTTTCGTTTTATAGACGCACAAAAGAAAAAAGAAAAAAAGACAGAGCATGAAAGGTAAGTGTTAAATAGTTTCATCCATTGAAAGAGGAACATGTAATATGATACATTCATATAAAGTCCCGACAAAATAAAGTTAGAGAAATTTGTATGAAGAACATGAAAGTTAATGTTTATGAGGTATGTGTCTAAATTTGTAAAAATATGGATGGTTATTGATAACTAGCTAGTAAGGTTATAGTATATGTGTACATATATAGAATTTGGAGAATCTAATACCATTGGCTTGTTTGCTCAAATGTGAATGAGATGATGAGTGAAACATCTTCTGAACCTATTACAACCGTTAAACTAAACCTTTGTTTTATTTTTTTTGTTACATCACCTTGTTTTATATCATTAATGTGATGGATTTAGTGAAATAATAGGTTGATTTATATATATTTTTTCTTGCATGCAAAAAATCAATAATGGCGGCTACAAAATTTGTTTGTCTGCCAACATCTTTATTAAGATTAAAACCTTACAACATATTAACACTTATTAAGAAGCCCATAACAAGAATATATAGTTTACTTCATCTTTTCAAATTATTTATTGTTTAGTTTTTTACATAATAATTAAAGAAATATTAAATATATTATTTTTGTTTATTATCAATATATTATATATTTTTTATTAGTTATTGTATTAAAATAATATCTTTTTGAAATTTAACAAATTTATGTTTTTGAAATCTGTTTTTTTTCTTATGTTTTTGATATTCGTAGAAGTCATGTCCGTTGATATATATATAATGGCTTTTTGGATCTAATTATTCGAAAAGGTTTGTGGGAGGTAGATATAAACCAATAAAAACACAAAATAATTTTATTTAATTTTTTTTTTTTTT
>KE156403.1:173617-199479 GCA_000411055.1 Leavenworthia alabamica
TTAATAAAAAAAAAAAAAAACATGTGGGTCTTCGTTGGACGACTCAACATCTTCTGAGCAATTGGTTTCAATGATCATTCTTGTGGGCTTCACTCTATAGTATTGGACCTTAACCCTTGTTTATTTCTTTATAATTTGTTTAATTTTTTATTTATTTTAATTTCTGCATTATTTTAATTATATTAGACGATGATGGAAAAAAGATGGACCATTTTGTGGGAAATTTTTTTCAAACCTTGAAAATGACATATATTAATTAAAAAATAGTAAACTCAAATAAGCAAAATCATACATAAATGTAATTAAATGTAATCATACATAAACATGATGATATATAAGATCTAAAATTAGGCGTGACAAGTGCCGTAATTAAATAACTTTATAATTAACTACTATATCATCTCGATGAATAATTGAGATGTCTTGGTCAATCTAATACGACAAATAGAATATATTAGGTAAAATATCCATTAACTTTGACTGATGACCCATCACCAAATCAAGCATAAAATACTCTAATTTTTTCATTTCAAAAATAATATTAAATTCTTTTTAAAACCTTATTTTTAATACCGATGGAAGTCAATTTATAGAACTGTTTTTATTTGACTTTGACTTCAATATACCTTGACCAGTTAGGATTCAAAAAAATTTTGTTAAGAACAAAACATAATTATAAAAAAAAATTTAGATTTGTATGTAAAATAAATAAAATAACTGTTTTTTCTATAAATTTAAGATAAAATTAATTTTTTATTTTATTTTTATGTGTTCAGAAAAATAAATTTATTTTTGGACCAATAAAACTAAGGTGTAAATTTAACATTATTTCTCTAAAAATAAAGATAACCCTACAATTACAAGAGATCTTGACAAATGATAACCCTTATATTTTTTTTAACATATATACTCTTAAAAGAAAAAAAATATTCTGAAGATCGGATTAGATTTTATAATAATATAAAACATTTTTAAAAAATCACAAATTTCACTAATTCAGTATAAAATCGTTTTGGAAACATACCATAATTAAATCAAGAAGAAAAATATTAAAAAATATAATATAAGAAAAAAAAAAAACCAATTGAAATAAGTCTAAAATTTGTATAAACTTTAAACTATTATACACGCGGTTATGAGTCAAAGTGTAAAAACCCTTGTAGCTTTGTCTTTAAGAGGTGGCTCGAGATCACTAATATAATTTTCTTAAATAAAATTAATTTAGTCTCTTATTTTATTTACTACTATATAAAGTAGACAAAACCTCATCAGAGCTTTCCACATTCCAACATATACTCATACAGTTTCATTACAACTTAATTTAGAGAAAAAAAATAAAGGAATGGAGAATATATTAGGGCTTCTGAGAATTCATGTGAAGAGAGGTGTGAATCTCGCCATTAGAGATCTCTCTAGCAGTGATCCTTATCTTGTTGTTCAATCCGGAAAACAGGTTACAAATCATCATCTTCATAATCTCAAAATTTTCTCTTTAATTACTTTTTTCATCTTAATTATCAATTTTTTTAAAAAATTTCTTGATTTTTTTTCTATGTTATTGCATCTATGACTGAATCTAGTATAATCTATGTGGGTATATAAAAGGCTTAGTGATCTGTGTAGTGAAATTGAAATAGGTCTTTTGAGATTTAACTGTAGATTATTCATTTTTTTTCTTTATTTTAATCTGAAACATAATCACCAATAATTTTAGAGGTTGGCTGTAAAATTTATCAAGAATTTGGTTATATAAAGAGATTGTAGGCAAAGCATGATCCTGAGTAAGAACACATCAAATATCCGTTTGGGGTGTTACGATTTTACTCGTGTACAAATGGCTAATTGTCAGATAATTTTTTTTTGTGTTATGTATAGTATAAACTCTAAAGTGTAAATTTTTTTTTTATGTTTCTAACCGGTTAAAACTCATAGCATCTTAGGTATTTTTGGTGGGTGTATATTTTATAGTTATACCTAATTTTATAAGTCTTTGAGTCTTATTTTAATATATGATTTGGTATATGTTTGAAAATAGTACTTACCTTTATATAATTTAAAACCAGTAAATTTCTTCTTTGCTAAAGTTGAGTTATATATAATTAATTTAGTACATGTTTTAAGAATATTTTGAATTAAAAACAAATAAACAACTTCTCTGTTAATAAAGTTGAGTTATATAATATTGATAATTTACATACATTTAAATGGAGGACTTTTGCATTTTCTCATATATTGGTGGGTCCCTTTACAGACTTAAAAATACATTTTTAACTTTTGCAAGGCGGATTAGAATTTATTTAAAAAAATTTATAGTTTTTTGTTGAGTGCGTTTTCTAATGAATTTAACGGATTTTACGAATTCCCCCATTCTAATAAATTTATAGAATTTTAAAATATTAGTCCTAATATTTTAATATTAGTTTTCGTTAGTTTTATATTTACATAATTTAATTTATATATTTTTATGACTTTTTAACTAATTTCTCGGTTTTTTCCGTGAGTTTTGGTTTTTAGTGATTTTCTCTAAAGCCTTGGGATTGCGAATTAACATGCTTGCTAGCACTAGTCCATTATACATGTGATCTATTTTAGTGACTTCTGAATTATTGAAATGTGAAGTATTTTATTGACTTATGAATTATTGAAAATATTGGTAAATGTTAATCTTTAATTCTAAGCCGTTAAATCTACTTTTATATCTCTGGTTCCACCACCACAGAAATGATTAAAAACAATTACTTTTGTCACCTTTTTTGACTTACCTTAAAGACCAATCAAAAGCATAATTTGCTTCTTCTTTTACTTATTAATATTTTGTTTTTGATATGTATACAGAAGCTTAAAACACGTGTAATAAAACACAGTGTAAATCCTGAGTGGGACGATAACTTAACACTTTCAGTGATTGATCCAAATCTCCCCATTAAACTTGTAAGTTATATATCTTTAAAAACCCTAATAATCAAAGTGTTTTCATCACTAGAGACATGAAACATTGTTGTTGTTTTTGTTGTTAATTATGATACAGACAGTTTACGACTATGACATGTTATCAGCTGATGATAAGATGGGAGAAGCTGAGTTTCACATTGGTCCATATCTTGAAGCTATTAAATTTTGTCATCAACTTGGACCAGGGCTTCCAAGTGGGACCATTATAAGAAAGATTGAACCTAGTAGGAAAAATTGTTTGTCTGAAGAGAGTCATATTTTGGTGAACCAAGGCAAAGTTGTTCAAAATATGTTCCTTAGACTCCAACATGTTGAGTGTGGAGAGGTTGAGATACAACTTGAATGGATCAATGTTCCTGGTTCAAAGGGTATTTAGGTCATTTCATATTGTCTAAGTGTAATATTTTGAATCTTTTCATGAATGTAATGTTTTATTAGCTATTTGAATTCCAACTTTTTTTAAAACATAGTATATTGTTTCAAATTCAAGTCCATTTAAAAACAGTACAATCTGTTGTAGATGATAAAAATATCATCATTATCATTATTCTCTAATCAATTACTTAGCCATCATAATCTTAACAAACTCTTCATAATTAATCTGACCATCTCCATCAACATCAGCTTCACGTACCATCTCTTCAACTTCTTCATCAGTCAACTTCTCCCCTAGATTAGTCATCACATGTCGTAGCTCAGCAGCTGATATGAAACCATTCTGGTCTTTGTCAAAAACCCTAAATGCTTCTTTTAACTCTTCCTCTGAATCAGTATCTTTCATCTTCTTAGCCATCAGGTTCAAGAACTCTGGAAAATCAATTGTGCCGTTTCCATCTGCATCAACTTCATTGATCATGTCTTGAAGCTCAGCTTCTGTTGGGTTTTGACCTAATGAACGCATCACTGTTCCCAGCTCTTTTGTTGTGATGCAACCTACATAATCACAACATTGCAGTTTAAGCTTTAAGAAATGTGTATCATGAGACAATTCAAGAATAATTTACCAAACAATCTAAGAATTTTGGTTTATATCAAAATCATAGCCTTATAGAGTACAAAGCAACAAATTCTTTGATCAACTAGCCTAAGAACAAACCATAAACAGGTAAAGAAGAAACATCAAATCATCTAGAAGATTCTAAATCACACTTTTACACATTCAATCTTCGTTTTGGATATGTTAAGGAGACAATAAAAACTCAGATAGATCAGGGATTCATCAGTCAATTAAGCAAATATGGAAGATATGATATAAACAGTTAAACACTTGTATAACGCTTATATGATATCAAACAAAGATTCAAAGACTAAAAACTATATGAAACGAAAAAAAAAAAAACAGATCCGAGCTAACAAATCGATTCAAACATACACGAAAAGCCAAGTTACTGAAAATCGAAAAGCAAATCTACTCAGTCAGAGAGATCATAACATATCAAACGAACGGATCAATAAAGCTGAAATCTAAACCGATTGAAGACGAAAATGGAAAAAAGCGATATCCAGTAACGTAATACTACTACGATCAAAGAAACTGAAGAAAAAAGAGAATCGCTTACCATCGCCATCTTTGTCGAAGAGGCTAAATGCTTCCTTGAATTCAGAGATCTGTTCGTCAGTGAGTTGGTCCGCCATATCTTTCAGAAATCGTCAGTGAGTTCTTCCTTCGTTTTTTGATCCTTTTTTGGCTGATGCGTTTTCGATTCCGAGTCGTCTCTTTGGTAACAAAATATCTTAGCAAAACGACAAAATTATAATACGGAAATGAGAAAAAGATAAAAAAACAAAGTTAAACGACAAAATTAAACTAATGAGAAAAAGACAAAACGGATAAAATTTACAAACAGCTGAATTATGGAAATATATAATAAAACAAAACTGTTATAAAATATTTAAGATTTTATTGTAAAAATAAATAAAATTAAAAATGAAAATTTTCAATTTATGAAATATATCGAACTAGTGATAAGATCAGAGAGATTCTTATCCGAATGAAAATTGTGTCGACTACAATAAACAAACAATTTTTTTATATAGAAATAAAAAAATAAATTACAAATAAATTGATCTGTATACATAATGACAGTTAATTCTATATAAAATAATATTATATGATTTATGGTTTTTTTTTTCCGTAGTATGTTTTTTCATCTTTCATAACACTTCAACCTCTTTGAAGATCAACATCGCTATGCATATAACTATAGTTTTTGGGCCTTTAGCTGTCGTTGAATCTTCATAGTATAATGGCAAAAGTAATATTTTCTATAGTTATACATCCAAAGTTCAAACCTATCAACATACCTTGTTCTAGTATAGTTTTTTGGATTTTTTCTAGACAAACTTAAAACAGCCCATTATTTTAAGCTTGTGGTCTTCTGAAACTCAGGACCAGCCATGATTAAGATTGTCCTAGTTGTAAGAGCAAAGATGACAATCAACTCATGCTTTCAGCTGAAAAAGTGAGATTGTAATACAATTTTTTACATGCTTTTTTTTTTGGTCACAAGTGTTGACATGCTATGCACAAGATTTGGCATTACAAAATGGTAGTGAGTAATGTGTAGCCATTATCCTCGCTTTATCTTACAAATTTGACTTTCCATCTAGCGAGATTGACTTATGCTAACTAAAATGATAGAGAGCCTCGAGATGATAACCACAATTTTGTTTTTGAAGAGATTGTTTCAACTGGAAAATAAATTGAAAGAAAAGTTGAGAAAAAATAATAAGAAAAAAATAAATATTTGCATCTACTTGCATGATATCTCCGTTTTCTTTACCACAAGAACATCTATAATAGTGAATAAACGCATAAAATCTCTCAAATTACCCATGGAAACCACCAAATAATATGATAAGAGTTTAAGATGAAGAATAGTTGGTTCTTGTGCAATTATCTGTTCTACAACATCGGAAACAAATAATTTCGTAAGAACAACAAATTCTTCAACTTAAAACTCTTTTTAAATATTGGACAATCTTCACGGGCAATTTGGAGATCTTATGCGTTTCTTTCATGAATATGAATCTCTTTGTGTTAGTGGTAGTGAGTAATGTGTAGCCATTATCCTCACTTTCTCTTACAAATTTTGACTTTCCATCTAGCAAGATTGACTTATACTAACTAAAATGATAAAGAGCTTCGGGATGATAAACCCAATTTTATTTTTCAGGAAGCGGTCTCGATTGGAAAATAAATTGAAAGAAAAGTTGGGAAAAAATAATAAGGAAAAAATAAATATTTACATCTACTTGCATGATATCTCCATTTTTTTTACCACAAGAACATCCATAACAGTGAATAAACGCATAAAATCCCTCAAATTACCCATGGAAATCACCAAAAATATGATAAGAATTTAAGATGAAGAATAGTTGGTTCTTGTGCAATTATCTGTTCTCAGCATCGAAAACAAATAATCTCGTAAGAACAACAAATTCTTCAACTTAAAACTCTTTTTAAATATTGGACAATCTCCATGGGCAATTTGGAGATCTTATGCGTTTTTTTCATGAATATGGATCTCTTGTGTTAAAGATAGAAGAGATATATATCATGTAAGTTGAAACAAATATGCCTTGCTAATTAAATTTTATAAAACATCTATAAGTTTCTCAAACCCAAAAGAAAATATTAGTGACTTTTGAAAATTTTGAATTAAGACAAATCCGTATATCAAATTCGATCAAACCGAAAATATGTGATACTAGATCTTGATTAACAACACAGAAGTTTCAGACCTAGATTGTCATTGAACGATCGACATGTCAAATTCTGCAAAAAAAACAAGGTGGTGTTAATCTGAGTGGAAGCAAAATAGGAAATGGAGGTGGATCTGGTGGGTCCGACTGGTAAATACGGTATGATGGTAAAAGAAGATAATCACCAGAAGGTGAGAGAAAATAAATATAAGATCTGATGAGGTAGATGATTAATTAGTAGAGATCTAGATTACATTTCGGCTAAAACGATGACAGAACAAACGAAACAGGGAAGAGATATCGATGGCGAGAAGACCAACCGACAGAATGAGACAACAGATCTTCAAGATACTTCTAACTGTTGGAAAGAACAAGTTTGCTAAGAGAATTATGAAGAAAATGTTTATGTGTTTAGAAGAGGAATTTGAGCGATAGAAGAATTTTTTTATTATTACAACTTTTTTGATTCTTGACTTCTTGATTTGATTACAAATGAAAGGGTGAGCATGTATTTATAACCTCCAAATTACAAAATATCTAGAATATTATATTCATAAATCTAGATGATTCTAAAGTAATATCTAGATATTTATGTGTTAATATCTAGATATTTTATCTTCAAGGAGGTAGAGAGACGTAGAGAGTATTCTAGAACATGGATCATGTGTTGGATTTGGCCCAAAAAATGATTAATGGATAATTGGGCCACTAATTGAACTTGATTGGTTCTCAACCCACTGCAACTCCTGCTCCAGACTTCAGCTATGTCATGGCAGTTGGTCCTCCGGATGTCTCCATGGTGGCTGCAGCAGACCGACGATGATGAGGTGTGCCTAGTGAGTCGCGGCTCAACCTCTTTCTAAGCCTGTTTTGGTTGATCCTTTAGCAGCGACAGCGGGTTGAATGAGTTCTTCGTTTAGAGTCTAGATCAAAGTTTTGGGCCGATATTTCCTTTGGGCATAATGCATCATACCCTTATTTTTTATCGAGAATTTTACTTAGTTTCTCATTATGCTAATGTCGATTTTGCAAATATCTCACAAAACAAATCAAATCATACTAAACTCTTGAAACTATGCTTAAAAGCTCTACTTTAAATAGATGTTTGTACAATGTCTATATTCTTAAATCACAACAATTTCATTACCTTATTTCTTTTTTTGGTAATTAAATTGTCTGTTTCTTAAAATCAAAAATCTGATCCTTATTTCACCAAAACAATACCAAAAAGACTCATAACACATTAATCAGATCATTCATGAACTGATGAAGAAGTAGCAAAGGAGATGATGATGATGATGATGAGATGATGATGAGTCTTCAAACGTTGGACGGCCCGAAACCACCACCACCCGGAGTAAGTATCTGTAGGATTTCACCGGCTTCTACATGTACTGTATTCTTACCTCCAAGATATATTCTCCGTTTGTCTTTAGTTATGAGATAGTTTTCTCCACGAGCTCCGTTTTCGCCACCGTTCAATCCTCGTGGCGAGTGAACTCGTCTCTCTGAGAGAATACTTACAACTACATGCTTTCTAAACTCTATCTCTCTCACTAGCCCATCTCCTCCTTTATGCAATCCGTTGCCTCCACTCTTCTCTCTCAATCCAAATCTATGCAACAGAACCGGGTACCTGATAAAAAACAAAAAGTACAAGTAGGTCTAAAACTAGAATCGAAATTTAGTTCAGTTCGGTTTAAATGGTCTAAGAAGTTAATAGGGAGTTTTCAATACCTTTGCTCGAAGATCTCGGGATCAGTCATCCGAGTGTTAGTCATATGGCATTGGACTCCGCTTGTACCGTCCCATGTTGGTCCGGCTCCACATCCTCCTCCAATGGTCTCATAGTATCCAAATGTGTCATCTCCAAATGTGAGATTGTTCATGCAGCCTTGGGAACAAGCACAAGCTTGGAACGCTGTAAGTACAACATCTGTAACTCTCTGAGATGTTAGAACATTGCCTCCAACAACAGCTGCTTTCTCACTAGGAGATAGGAATGAACCAGTGGGTATGTGGATCTTAACCGGAGCTAAGCAGCCTTGGTTTAGCGGAATATCGACATTAACCAAACAACGGAGGCAGTAAATAACAGCTGCGGAAGTAACTGCTTCTGGTGCATTCCAGTTACCGTATACTTCAGGGCTTGTCCCTGTAAAGTCGAAAAAAGCTTCTCCTTTGTCAGCATCAATTGTGAGTTTTAAGTGGATCACAGATCCGTCATCCATATAATCCTCTTCTTCTATGGTCACAGAGTTACCAACCCTTGATTTAGGTGTTTTCGAGGAGACTCTAATAGCAACAGACTTCAGCATTTCTCTCACTGCTTCTTCTGCATTAAGCTGCACATATTTCATGTAAGCCTGAACAGTTCCAAGGCCATATTGCTCAATCAACTCTTTAATTAGAGCAATTCCTCTCTGGTTAGCAGCTATCTGAGCTTGAAGATCCGAGAGGTTGTCTTGAATCCTTCTAGTTCCAGGAATCTTAGTTGTTGTCTCATCAGAACAAGGGAATTGAAGAAGTTTAATGATTCCTTCTTCTTGGAAATTCCCTTTTTCGACAACTTTAAACGCCTTTATAGCAGCACCTTCTTCCCAAATCGCCTTTGAGAACGGAGGCATGCTTCCTGGAGTTATTCCTCCAACTTCTGCATGGTGACCTCTACTGGCCACCAAGAATACAAGCTTACCATTGTCAAAAACAGGCGTGATAACAGTTATATCAGGCAAATGGCTACCACCGGCGCAAGGATGATTAGTTACTAAAACATCTCCTTCGTTCAGATTTTGACCCCAATGTTTCAGCTGCCAGCGAACTGTACTCGACATGGCACCAAGATGGACTGGAACATGTGGAGCATTAGCAACTAAACCACCGTCAGGACTAAACAAGGCGCAAGAAAAATCCAACCTTTCCTTGATATTTGTCGATATGGAAGTACGTTGCAGGGTTCTTCCCATTTGCTCAGCTATACCCATGAATCTGTGATTAAAGATGGATAGTTGTACGACATCTGCAACATCATCTGCAAGCTTCACACTGCTTATTGCAGACTCTACCTCAATTTTAATGTTCCCATATTTTGTGATGATGGCCTTGCACTGAGGTTCTACAATAACTGTACTATTCCCATTCATGATTATCGCAGGGCCAGGAATCTCATGGCCAAAACCTAAATTCTCTAACTTGTACAATGGTGTGTCGTGCCATCCGCCTTCAAAGTAAACCTTGTAGTGCCTTTCAACCTTAGGAGTACCAGGGCCTGCTTCAACTACCCGTGGTTTTAATATACTAGTCACTCCAATTCCCCGAACCCGAACATCACATATGAGAAGATTTCTGTTTTGGAGTTTAAATCCATACTCCAGCTCGAAAAGCTTGAGGAACTCCGCAGCATAATCAAATGCTGACCCATCTCCTGTTTTTTTACCCTTCACCATGATTGCTGTATCTGTGCCATCGTATCTTAAATTCAAATATGTCTCAGTGGAGATATTTTCATCACTAAACCCCTGCTCCTGAAGCTTCTCTCTCACTTCTCTTAGTAATACACTTTCCCTTCTAAAGACCTCTGAAAGAGATCCAGGGCCATAAACAGCTGAATATGGCTCTTGAGCATCTTCAATGACATCTGCCAAACCCATTCCATAAGCGCTCAAAATCCCACAATATTTGTGAACGAGGACTTCTTTCATGCCCAAAGACCTAGCTATTGCACAAGCATGTTGTGGTCCAGCACCTCCAAAGCATGCAAGTGCGTGATTCTTTGTTTCATGACCTTTCATCTCTGTCAATTGCCTTATGGGACGGCACATTGTCTCGTTAGCAACACTCACAAACCCCATTGCTATTTCCTCCACCGTCATGTCCTTTGCAAATGGATCCTGGCTCTTTCTATATGAATTAATCTGTCCTGCAAGCTTTTCAAATGCTTCTCTTGTTGCTGCAACATCTAAGGGCTGATCTTCGTTAGGCCCAAAGATGGATGGAAAATAATCAGGAATAACAAACCCCAAAACGAGATTTGCATCAGTAACTGCTAACTCTCCTCCTTTCCGGTAACAAACTGGACCAGGGTGAGCACCCACAGAATCAGGTCCCACCCGAAAAGCACCAAACTGAAACTTTAGTTTTGACCCACCACCAGCAGCAACAGTGTTTATGTCAAGCTGTGGCGCTTGTATGATTGTTCCAGCAATTTGAGTTTCTATGACTTGCTCATAACTTCCATCATAGCGGCTAACATCCGTTGAAGTACCACCCATGTCAAATCCAATCAGAGGTTTTTGGGTTTCAAGACCAAAGAGTGTCTGCGAGTAACCAACAACTCCCCCTGCTGGACCTGATAACACAGCCTTGTGACCGGAAAACCTACTTTCTGGTGCTAGACCTCCATCAGATTGCATGAACAGAACATTCACTTTGCCAAGATCATCATCAAATTTGGAGATAAAACCCGATAAGTACTCTTTGATCACAGGTGTCAGATAGGCATCAACAGTGGCTGTTAGACCCCGAGGAACAGCCCGAACCATTGGTGTCAATGCAGAAGACAAAGAGACATGTTTGAAACCCAACTCTAAAGCTAACTTCTCCACAGCCATTTCATGCTTTGGATAGGTATATGAATGCATCAGAACAACAGCCAAACAACTTATCCCTTTATCAAGCAAACTCTTCAACAATGGTTTCAAAGCTTTTTCATCAAACGGCTTCACAACTCTAAGAAGCTCACCAGAAACTCCTTTAATCAAAGACCCTGAATCATCATTTTCTTCACCTTTCTCAAGCGCAAGCTCAACTCTTTCATCAACCTCTATAACCTCTTCATAAAGATTCGAAGGTTTTGCCACAGTAAGATCAAAAATATCAGGTCGAGCTTGGTTACCTATCTGCAACAAATCCTTGAAACCTTTAGTAACACACAAAGCTATTCTTTCACCTTTCCTCTCCAACAATGCATTTGTTGCCACAGTAGTACCCATTCTTATCCACTGAATCTTATCAGTTGGTATTTTCGACGTTCTTGGTATCTTCTTCCCTGTATACTCCTCAAGTATCCTCCTAATTCCCTCAACTGGAGCATCGTCATAGTTAGATGGATCCACTGATAAAAGCTTCAAAACACGACCATCAAAATGCCCTGGAATCTCAGCATAAACATCAGTAAAAGTACCTCCTCTGTCAATACAAAACCTTAGCTTCTCTTCAATCACAGTTCCCATTTTACACTCTCTGCAATAAATCAAAATTCAAAACCAAATCAGATTCCATAAAACTCTGAAACGAGACTAATCAAATAAAAAATTATTAATCAAATCAAACAACGAAATCACTAATCACCTCTCACAACTAACAACAAGAATTTAACTTCGATTAAGATCGAATCAGTTCAAATTAAACGATAAGAGTAAAGGATCGGTAATCAAGATTAATATATATCCATGAAAGTACCTTTCGGTGATGGGCAAAAAATCGCCGATGGGGAAGCTGCTCAGAGAGCGAGTTTGAGCTGAGAGTCAAACACAGTAGTAGGTGAATTATGAAGGTGATGATTGATTTATGATTTATTAATACTGTATCTTCTTTTGCTTTTCCGGTTTAGTTAAACCTTTTCAGTTTATGGTTGATTTGAACATCAACCGGATAACCAATCTGAATAGACCTTCGGTTCAAACCGGTTTATTCCGGTTTATAAAAATAGAGGGTTTTACTTAATTACAATTCCCTCCCGCTGGTCAAAACAGAAGCTATCTTAAAGGTCAGCAGCTCTTGATGCTTACGACAACAACAACCACTACTCGATCTCATCAGTTCAACCTAAATCGAAATTTCCAGTTCTGCTCTGACCTGAATTAATAATTCATATTTTTTCCCTTTTAATTGTTTTTTAATTCAATTTATTATATTTATTATTTGTTTTGTGGATTTTGATTGGTGATTTGGTAAAAGATCGAGAAAATTAAGAATGATAACACCTCCTGTTCTCTCGCTTGCTCTTCCTTCAGATACTGGTCGTGTTCTTAGTATCCAGTCTCACACTGTTCAGGTTTTGTTTTTTCTATCCATGATCATGATTCAATTTCATATACTACAAAATCCAGTGATTCTCTACTTAGTTCCAAAAAGTTTTAGTATTCAGTTCAGATTTTTCTGGGTTTCCATAATTCGGATTCGAGAATTTATTATTGAAAGCTCAGATCAGATTCAGTTTGGTTTTTGGAGTCGGATTTCGTTTTTTTCCATAAAGGCTTAGACTTTATTTAATAGAACTATCATACTCTGTTCCTTGAATTTACTAGTTATTGATGATAAAGCTTATGTTTTTATTGGTTCTAAAGAGTAATATGATTTGTGTTTGAATTGTGCTATGTTTTAGTTTATGTATTGCACAAAAAATGTGATGAAATTTATGGTTCTGTCTTAGGGATATGTTGGTAACAAATCAGCTGTGTTTCCTCTTCAATTGTTGGGTTATGATGTGGATCCAATTAACTCAGTACAGTTCTCAAACCATACTGGTAAGATTTAGTCACTGCAATGTAGTTAAGCTTGTTAGAAAAGTGTTATCATTGATGTATATATGAATCTACTTATGTGGCTTGCAGGGTATCCTACATTCAAGGGACAGGTTTTGAATGGTCAACAATTGTATGATTTGATTGAAGGTCTTGAAGCAAACCATTTGCTGTTTTACACTCATGTATTAACAGGTACTTATTTTGAACTCTTTCTTGCTAAGTTGAAGTTGCTGAGACCATGGAATCTAATTTCTGGTTTATTGTGTGATGAAATGGTGTTGAAACCTTTGGTATCAATAGCTATGTTTTATTAGGAGCTCGCTTATGCTTTACATGTTGTGTTATGAGTGTTGGATCAGATCTGAGTGTGACAGCGCTTTAGTTTAGATCAGTAGTTTATATTTTCTTCTTTAACTCTTTGTGTTTTTGAAATGCAGGTTATATTGGATCAGTATCATTCCTGGATACAGTTTTGGAGGTTATTAATAAGCTTCGTTCTATAAACCCGAATCTTACATATGGTGAGTTATTAGTGTATTGTTGTGCCTGCAAAAACCTTCTCGTTTCCTCTTTTGAATGCCTTTAAAAGTATTGGAACAGAGACATAGTTGGGGTCTATCTCTTTAGTGTTTTTCACCTACAGAAATTGCACTGAGGGAATCTTTGTGATGTGACCATGTTATGGATCTCTAAAATGGTTTAGTTATGCTAAACTTTAGTCTATTCTTGTTTAGTATGTGATCCGGTGATGGGTGATGAAGGAAAGTTGTATGTACCTGAAGAATTGGTACATGTTTATCGTGAAAAGGTAAAAGGCGACTTAAAGAAAGAAGTGGTTATATACCCTTTTCTCAGTATAAACAACTCATTAGACCAGTTTGGCAATCACGCCTATAAATAGTCGATGTGGAAGTCTCTGATGGTATTATTTTGTGGTTAGGTTGTTCCTCTGGCTTCTATGTTGACTCCTAACCAGTTTGAGGCAGAGAAATTAACAGGATTAAGGTACTTTACTATTAGCAAAACTTGTTCTATCTTTAAAGTGGTTGTCCTGGATCTATTATGAGGTTTATGCTCACATGATAGTTAGTTCTTCGATTTCTCTTTTGTTATTCCAAACATCACAGTTCTAATTTATTACAGGATAAATTCTGAGGAAGATGGTAGGGAAGCTTGTGCTATTCTTCATGCAGCTGGTCCTTCAAAGGTACACTGAATCTCAAGTCTTTAAATGGTTGAGAACTGAGAAGCTTCTTTGCGTATTGTGTGCAAGAATTTTTATATAAGAAACTCAATATTCTTAAAATGTGTGGCAGGTGGTGATCACTAGCATTACTATAGGAGGCCTTTTATTGCTTATTGGAAGCCATCAGAAACAAAAGGTAACTTTCTCGAACTCGAATAGTATCAAGATAGTTCAGCTTTTGGTACCTTGAGTATGTGGCTTACTATTGCTTTTTATAGTTCTTTCGAGTAAACTGATCTTAGTTGTTTCAATCTTAGGGTCAGAAGCCTGAGCAATTCAAGATTATGATACACAAAATCCCTGCTTATTTTACAGTATGAACTTGACCGCCTCCGTATGTCTACATTATTGTGTTAGAATTTCATGTGAAAATGCTGAAGTTTATGCAATTTTTTCCTGCAGGGAACAGGAGATCTCATGACAGCTCTTCTACTTGGTTGGAGTAATGTAATGCCTCTTCATTTCCATATGAAACCATAATATGTCTCTATCGGTTTCTCTTATACGCTTTGATGTTTCTTGTTTAATGTAATATATAGAAATACCCTAACAACCTTGACAAGGCAGCCGAGCTTGCAGTTTCAACTTTACAGGTAAATCTTCTGGAGCTCTGCTGAAATATATGCTTAGTTTGTGTATTCCTTTTTTATATGTGTGCTTATTGTTATTTTGGAAGACCTGGAAACTAATGATTGAACAAGTAATAACACTGTTTATGGTTGAGCAGGCGCTTCTGCGAAGGACGCTTGATGATTACAAAAGAGCTGGATATGATCCAACATCAAGCAGCTTGGAGATTAGATTAATACAAAGCCAAGATGAAATTCGCAATCCAAATGTCGAACTCAAAGCTGAGAAATACAGTTGAAGCAGGTGAAAATGTATCAAATCTTTATTTGAATAAGAAAACATAGTTGATGGATAAGTTAGTTGAGACCTCTATAAAAACAGTTCAGATTCCATATTATATGCTTGATGCTTAGTAAAGCTAAACAACTCATTGCTTGATCGTGGTGTTACTTGTGATGATGGCATGAAAGAAACATGTTTTCTTGATTCAGAGAAACCCATTTAGCTAATGTAGTGCTAGACATTGTTCTTCCACACTCTAAACCAACATTGAAACAAGGACTATACTACGCTTGAAATAAACCTAAAGGACTGTAGACAGACTTATCTAGTTAGTCTAACTTCTTCCATCAGTAGTGAAAGCCATGAAGTGGTCTTGAGCTGAACTGTTCATGATTCATAGACTGAAGTGGTCTTGAGCTAAACTGTTCATGATTCATACTCATAGACTGAAGTGGCCTTGTGTTGAACTGTTCATGATTCATAGACTGAGGTGTCCTTGTGTTGAATTGTTCATGATTCATAGACTGAAGTGGTCTTGAGTTGAACTGTTCATAATCCATAGACTGAGGAACAAAAGATAGACCGTTCATCATCTGACCGCGGAAACCTCTCTCATTCATTACCATATTATCTACTCTTCCTCCAATCTCCATGTTCATTGTTTCTGCTGCAGGATATATATTAGAATATCCAAGTTCCATGTCCCTCATCAGATTTGGATTCGCTTCTTCATAGTTGTTGCGCCTTTTTGGTATTTCTCCAAATAACTCCTTGAAATCCTCAGCTGAATCATTCATCTGAAAGTAATCTGCTTCATTAATCATCACAGGTTTCATATTCATCATCATCATCATCTCTTCATCACTCTGTGGATTCACAAGATTATGTCTTTCATAACTTGGAACATCATTGACCATTTGTTTACTTCCTATTGTGTTCATCCAACTTCTGTTCTGACCAGCTTGATGATTACCAAACTGGTCCTTAAAGTAAGGAGTCAAGAACATGAGCTGAGCATGTTTCCCTCTTCTATTCAACTTCTTGACCAAAATCTCTGGATCTAAGTTACCTCTAACAATCACTACTTGTTGGTCCATGTCTATATCAACAGAGTAAACTCCTAAAACCAAAAAAAAAACATAAGAAAACTAAAAATATAAGCAAGGATCTGTTTTTTTTGCTCTTACCTTCAGTTTTTCTAAGTGTTTTCTTCACTTTCATTTTACATCCTTGACAATTGATATTAACCTTGAGATAATATGTCTGTCACATAAAATACAAAAAAGAGTTTTCATATAACTTAGTAAGTATTTGGAAATATAATACCATTTGAAAGCAAAGAGAGAAGTAATGTTTTGTTTTTTTTACCTTCAATGGTTCATTGAAGTTTCTTAGCATTCTTGATTTCTCAGACTTGAAGCTACACAGTTTACTTATGTTTATGGACTCTAGGCAAGAATGTGGTATAAAAAGAGGAGTTATGAGAGATATAGAGAGATACATATACATATAAATATATGGAGAGAGAGACAAAGATTCTGGTGGCCAGAGAAATCTCGATCTTGTCAGCTTTTTAGCAGAGGACAACACACTGTTTTATTGTGATGAAGATGGTTTCTGTTGGTCAATGATCATTTGCTCTAAGTGTTAAATCTCATGTGAGAATTCAAAGATATATTAAAAAGAGTAAAAAAAGTAAATAAATATGGAATAAGAAGCAGGACCACTTGTAAGAAACTGGCACAACAGTAAAAATTTAATAGTTTTAGAGTAATTATGTTTTTGGAGTATTAATCTAAATTAAAATTAGCTTTTATATTTTCGTTAACTCGGTTTTTCGAAATGATTTTTTAAGAAAAACCCCTTACTATCTCTCTTCTTCTTCTTCACATTTTCTCTCTCTCGCTTCTCATCGTCGAGACTTCGATCGCTCTGTGTGCCCCTCTTATCAGGTTAATCTTCTTCTTCTCGCTTACTATTCTCCCATTTGTTGCTCATGTTGGTGTTCGTTCGCATCTATAGAACGTTTAGAACAAGTGATGATGACATAAGAACACGGAGGATTACATTGTGGTGTCGCTTATGTCAGAAGAGACACGAGTTTCCCTCTTCTATATATTTAAGTCGACTCAGATCTAAGAACCCTCGTTTCGTTCTTTTTCGATTAGACTCTGTATCTGCTCCATTTGATTACTCACGGTTATGTATGGGTTAGGTTTTACTAGATGAACTTTTATACTCTTTTTTAATTTTTGATTTTTACTATGAACAAATGTGTTTGTTCTCTCTGCTCATTCTAAGCAAAAATTTTGAGTTGTGCTTACTCCCTTATATGCATTTGATTGGTAAGCCACAAAAGGTTTAGTTTTAATTAGAGATTTGTAGAGAGTAAGTATCGCAATCCTTTGGTTTAGTTAAATTGATTGAAATGTTGAGTTTGGTGAGTTTGTTGTTGTTTAATGGATATGTTCTGAGGTTTTATTCAGCTTTAATCGAGTCTATGCACATTATCGATTCATTAGTCATTTGCTTCAACTTCATAAGTAATAACTTCAGTAGTGTTTATCTTGTCTACTTAGTGATTCTCTTGTTTCTTTAATACATTTTTACAGGTGAAGAAACTCCACCAAACGACAGTCCAGGTTTAGAGGTTTTAGGGTTGTAAATAGGCTTTGCAAAAAGTGAAAAGAGGGAGAGAATAATATCGTGTGAATTGGCTATAGTTGAAGGTATCATTTTTCTTGTCAAGTTTTTGTCTCAATCTTTAGTTGTTCTGTGGCAACACTTGACTCGGGGGTTTGCAAGTTACAAATTTTGTTCCTTGTGTTGATGATAGTTGCAGGATTAGTGGTTTAAATACTGGGAGGAAGAAGTTAAGATGAGTGTGGAGCAAGAGAGGACCTTGGGAAACGTATTGGGCTATCTTAAACGTAGACAGCTCGAGGATCCTGGTTTTTTGTATGCAATAGAAGACAATGGTGGAAATGTTTTCTGGGCAGATCCAACTTGCAGGTTGAATTACAGCTACTTTGGTGATACCATAGTTTTTGACACGACTTACAGGAGGGGTAAAAGGTATCAAGTGCCATTTGCTGCCTTCACAGGTTTCAACCATCATGGGCAGCCTCTTCTCTTCGGTTGTGCTCTCATACTAAACGAATCTGAGTCCTCTTTTTCGTGGCTTTTCCAGACTTGGCTTCAAGCTATGTCTGCTCCCCCTCCTCTTTCCATTACAGTTGAACCAGATCGGCTTATACAGGTTGCTGTTTCTCAAGTCTTTACTCAAACCCGTCTTCGTTTCAGCCAGCACCTCATCTTCAGAGAAACTGAGGAGAAACTTGCTCACATCTACCAGTCTCATCCTACCTTCGAATCCGAATTTATAAATTGCATTACTAAGACAGTAACGGCTGCTGAGTTTGAGGCATCTTGGGACTTACTCGTCAGAAGATATTATTTAGAAGATAACGACTGGCTCCAGTCGATTTATAATGCTAGGCAACAATGGGTCCCTGTTTACATCCGAGACACCTTTTATGGAGAGCTATCTACAAATGAAGAAAACACCATTTTAAACTCATTCTTCCAAGGTTTTGTCGATGAATCAACAACAATGCAAATACTCATAAAGCAATACGAGAAAGCTATTGATAGCTGGCGTGAGAAAGAACTAAAAGCAGATTATGAAGCAACTAACTCTACTCCAATCATGAAGACACCTTCTCCCATGGAAAAGCAAGCAGCTAACCTATATACAAGGGCAGCTTTCATCAAGTTCCAGGAGGAGTTTGTTGAGACACTTGCAAATCCTGTAAATAGGATTAGTGAATCAGGAACCCTCACCACTTATCGTGTGGCTAAGTATGGAGAAGCTCACAGAGTTCATACTGTTAGTTTTGACTCTATTGAGGTAAAAGCTAATTGCACATGTCAAATGTTTGAGTATTCAGGGATTATCTGTAGACACATATTGGCAGTATTCAGAGCTAAAAATGTACTTACTCTTCCATCTCGGTATCTACTAAGGCGATGGACCAAAGAAGCAAAAACTAGAGAAATTGAAGAACAACCTGAGTTTTCAAACAATTGTCAAGAATCTTTAACTATCTGCTATGACAATCTACGCGAGGAAGCAACCAAATATGTAGAGGAGGGAGCCAAATCTATTAAGATTTATAAAATCGCAATGGATGCTTTAGATGAAGCGACCAAGAAGGTCGCTACTGCAACTAACAAATTTAGAGGAGCAACACTTCCCAATGAAGCTCAAGAAACTGAAATGACAATGAATCATCATCCAAGGGTAAGTGAATGTATCTAGTTTTGTGATCTGATCATTGGGAATATAAGTGAATTTGTTTCAATGTGACAGAGTGAAAAGGAGAGGACAATACTTGAACTAACTGATGAATTGGAGAGGACAAGTCAGAGATGTGAAGTTTATAGAGCAAACTTATTGTCTATACTGAGAGATATGGAAGAAGAGAAGTATCAGTTATCTCTTAAAGTACAAAATGCTAAACTAAGTTTGAAAGAGTGAGTGCAAACCATTGGAATACATCAGAATTTGACTCAGAGTTCTGTGGTTTTATATTGCAAACATGTTTGGGAATCAGTTTTATGCTATTTCAAAAAACCTAAGATAGGTTTTACATAAGTAATCAAATATGAATGTCAACATGATCAACAACAGATGGGAATCCACCAACTCTGCACGGATCATCCGGCATTAATTCTCCTTCACCCTACGGATCCTCCTTCACCGGATCACCTTAATCTGTTCTGTATGGATCACACCATGTACCTTACGGTGCACCACCATCCGCGCCCTAACCCGCGCAAAGATAAACCTCACGGCTGTTTTTACAGATCTCCATATCTCGGTTGTTACGGAGCGGCGCAGTCGGGATATGGAGGTTATGGAGCTTCACTTCTTCCGCATTCTTCGTGTGGAGTTTATTTAAATTATTCCGTTCTTTTGGATACAATTAAGTACCCGAAAAAACAAAATATCCGAATTTTAAACCGAAATACCATAATTTTTTTGGTTTTTTGGGTACCTGAACCATACTTGAGTTTTTTGGTTCTCCATCAAATATCTTGAAGTGAATCTGAATTCAAATCAAATTCTTAAAATACCCGAACGGTTCTTATTGATCTAGAATCGAAAAAACAAAGAATCTAAACCGAATCAAAGATCCGATTCCGAATGACAGGCCTGAGTTGTATCAAAGAAAAGATAGAAGCTGATAAAGGCATTTTACAATCATCAAATGTCAATCAATATATAGTTTTTTTTATAAAACAAGTCAATAAATATATAGTTATATTACAATACAATTTACTACAAGAAAAAAACTTATATAATAAATAAAAAAAAGGAAACAAGGATAGTAAAGAGTTAAGTGCACATATATTATAATGATTACTTAGTCTACAAAACTCAAATACTTAATATATATAATATATTCAAGGGAATTGAAAACCACCAGGACCTACACCTTCAGCAGCAGCAACAGGTCCAGTATTAGGGTTAATAGCTGTCCACAATAAAGATATAGTAATAGCAATAAGACCAGCCCATACAAATACTATAGTTGGTGTTTTGCCTCTTCTTCCCATTAAACCTTTTGCAAATGGATACAAATGAGCCAAAACCCAAAAGCTAAAAAAAGCTCCTCCAATAAGCTTACTCCATTGTGGTACTGCTTGATATATAGTCCTTACAAATGCTACCACAATAGCTATTATATTCACCATTGCTATTACTATTGGTGGTATCATCAATGAAGACCATTTCACTATGTATAACTCTGCATATATATCTTCATTATCATCTCCACTAGATTTTGATGTTAATGTAAAAGAGATCTCAATCCCTGCTATAACTTTAAGAACTCCTTGTACTACAGCATATAAATGAGAACTTGTTCCTGAGATAAGCCACCATTGTTCATTTCTCCACCATTCTTCTAGTCCAATACCAGACCATTTAACTTCCAATACAGCCAACCCTATTAAACATATGGTTATTAGAAGAAGGTAAACTAAGAATGAGATACTTAGTGTCCTGACAATGAATTGTCCTGAGAAAAGTGAGAACGCTGGAAGAAAACAATAGAGGATGAGAAACAATGATGTGAATGGATAGATTCCAACGTTTAAGTATGCAAGACGTTGAAGAAACTTAAGACGGTTTGAAGCAAGAAAAGCATTGTTTCTTGAGAAAAAGATCTCAACTGAACCAGTAGCCCAACGTAACACTTGATGAAGACGATCTGTGAGATTAATAGGTGCTGATCCACGAAAAGAATCACGTTTAGTGATACAGTAAACAGATCTCCAACCACGATTATGCATGCGATAACCTGTAACCACATCTTCTGTTACAGATCCATAGATCCATCCAACTCTATCTCCCCATTCAGTTTTATCTTCATACCAACATGAGATTACAGATACAGACTCTGCCACAGTTGTAGCATCAAGTGGGTCACGAGGTACTCTAAGTGCTCCTGGAGGACGACCATACTTTACAGCAGGGTGGTCAGCTAATGGACGACCTTGGAACTCTGCTATAGGGATTGACTCAGCTAGGAGTGTTGAGTTACCAAAACGCTTAGGGAGTTGTGTAACGTCAAGATCTGGATCAAAGTCACTAGTGGTTAAAGCTTCTGTTTCTGTATCTTTCTTCTCAAGAAGCTTGTCGGGATTTGGTGGATCGAAACCATAAAGAGCAAAGCGTCTAAACATAGTTCCTGTTCCGACATAAACTGGTCCCTGTGTAATAAAATAAAATAATTGTCATTAAAATAATTATTTATATAGTTTATATATGTGATAAAAAATTGTCACTAAAATTATTATTTATATAGCTGATATATGTAATAATAAAAAAAATTGTTACTAGAATAATTATTTATATAGTTGATATAATGTAATAAAAATAATAATTGTTATTAATATAGTTATTATATAGTAGATATAATGTAATAAAAATAATAATTGTTACTAATATAGTTATTTATATAGTTCATGATATAATGTAATAAAAATAAATAATTGTTACTAAAATAATTATTTAGATAGTTTATATAATGTAATAAAAAATAAACAATTGTTACTAAAATAATTATTTATTTATATAGTTGATATTAGATGTATTAAAAACAATATTCACCTGGACACCATCAAGGGCACGCATATTACCATCAAAGAAGACAGTGTTATTATTAGCATATCTATCAGATGGATCAATGCCTTCAAATCTTTGTGGAAATTGAATATAGCAAATGTCTTCACCACCTCTATCCATCATAAAACACATACCTTCTCGTATGGCTTTACAATTATATATGTAATGATCACAATCAAGATTAAGTATGAAAGGTCCATTTGATAGAATAGCCGAGGCACGTACAAGTGCATTCATGGCTCCAGCTTTCTTGTTATGATCATATCCTGGTCGCTTCTCACGTGAAACATATACAAACATGGGTAACCTAGTGTCTGTATCCGAAAAATCGATGATCTTCTCGTTGTTATTACCGATTAAAGGATCACTACTTGGTGGTTTCAACATGACTTGTAGAATCCCTGCATGGTCACCTTTGGAATGCTCTCTAGCAGAAGCTGCCCAAGTTCCTGGCCAGTGAGTACCATCAGCCATCCATGTAGCTTTAGGGACTTTGACTGGTTCCATTGGATCAGCTCCACTTTCTCTCATTTGTTTTAAAGCTTTCATTTCTTCTCTTGCATTAAAAGCATCTGATCTTCTACGTATTGAGTCAGGGAGACCATTGATTCTAACCTTGAACTCATCATACTCTCTCTTTATCTTTCTTCTATCTTTGACAAAATCAATCCTGCTTTTGTTTTTTGTTGGATCTATCTTCAAACTAAAGTATGTTTCCGGATTTCGAGGTTCGATGTTATGTTTTCGACAAAAAGGAACCCATAAATCAGCAAAACTTGCAGCTTCAGCCATAGCTTCAAATGATAGAAGTGCTCCTCCATCATCAGAAAGGTAACATGAAATTTTCTCAACTGGATAATCAACGGCCAAGATTGAAAGCATAGTGTTGGCTGTGACAAGAGGTGGTTCTTTCTCTGGATCTGCTGTGGACACAAAGAGATCAATCCCTGGGAGATCAGACCTCCCTGTTGGGTTAGAAGGAGAAGGCAAGTCAAATTTATCACGAAGAAGTTCTAGGTCAGTAGAACGGTTTATAGGACATAACTTAGGAATCTGGTCAAGAATCCATGAAAAACCAAACCAAAGCTCACATATTATTGACATAAGCCATAACCATATTGCATCTTCATTAGGGTTTCGAATCCTCCAAGTTAGGAAAAAACATAACACGACAAAACGTATTGCGATTAATAATCTATATGGACTTATAATAGCAGCTGGGATTGGTATACGTCGGCTTAAAGGTCTCCATGGTTTATCAGCTGTTTCCACCATACCACCTCCCATCCCATCATCCATATCATCACCATACATTTCATCTTGAGGCCAATATGCATTACCATAACCATATGTGCCTTGTGTCTCAAACAGCCACCTATTATGATCAAACTCACCGTTTTGATTTCTCTTCATCATTGACATGTTATTGTTACGTGGATCTTTCCCTGGTGCTGGTAAAGGAAGAGCTCCACTAGAATAATCAGGAGTATCATCATCTAGATCACCAATTTTGTATTGTTCTTTACATCCTGGACATAGACCTGTCTCTTTCTGAGCGTCCATAAAACAATCCCGACAAATCTTGAACCTAAACAAAACAACCATGCATGCATGCAATTTGGTCAGAAACCTAACTGTCTTGTATAACACGTAAATATAGTAATGTTTATTACCGGCATTCACATGGCATCACGTCCTTTCCTCTCTCGTCTTTCATAACTTTACCATCACATGCAGGCATGGAACAAGAAGAACCTTTAGCACCAGCCATTTGAGGATGTGTAACATCTGAATCTATGACTTTATCCATAAGATGTGCACGAGTAACACTGTTAAAACCACCAGTAAATAAAGAATTGGACACATACTGTTCTTCAGCTTTGGTAGCCATAGGTTGGTTGTCTGGTGTTGGAGGTATATGAACCGTATAGTTAGAGTAGTCTCCAGATAACTCATCTGTTAATTCAATATTATCTCGAGATAAACTCACATATCGTCCACTAGATGTTCTTCTTGCGAATTTAACGGTTTGGCCACTACCAGAATTGTTACGAACCTTCTTTGGGTTTTGAGAGGGCGTTGATGACGCCATTGTAAAGCCAAACAAAGAAGCTTGGTTTTTGCGTGAAGCAATGTGATGATCATGCAGAATAAAGATGAGAGGTTAGTTTTTTACGTTCTTGATGGTTTGGAGGAAACAAACAAAAATAGACAAGGAGGAGAGGATTAAAAGGGAATAAAACTATTTATGTAATGGTTCTCTATTTTTGGGCTACTTGTTATTATGCATTGAGCTATTTTTAGAAACTTAAGGTTTTAATTGTGTTTGTGCTAATTCAACCTGATTATTTGAGTTATAAAAAAAATCATTATTCTGGAGATAACACGAGTTTCTCAGTTGGGTTTGTGGAGGAGAAGACCACTCTAAGGATAAAAAAATATAGAAAGTTAAGATCATGAGAAGTTAGATGGATCTTTACCCGACCCGATTGGTTTATGTTTTTGGGTCATACTATACTAAGAAATCAATGTCACTCGACTCACTTCTACCATTTTGTGTCTATAGAGAATACTGAAAACTTTTGCAACAAAAATTTAATAACTCAAAGCCTTATCTGTAAAAGCTTGGTCACCATTTTGTGTCTATATATATGATTTGTTTAGTTAAAAAGTGGACATTATATAATATTTTTTCTTTTTGATTGTGACAAGACATTAAGTAGGTAGTAGTACTGTTTTACTGTAAAGAACATGTGGAAAATGGTGAACTATTGATGTTATATGAGGGACTGTCATTTAACTCTTATATTAAAATTTTTGAAAGGGTCGATTTTTTATTTATTTTCTAAGTATATATGTAGAAAAACAAATTTCTTGTTTTGCCTTGCAAGTTTTATTTAATTAAGACCATAATATTTTTTACAGTAAAAAGAAAAAACATAAACTAAGATCCAATGAGAAAACCATATTCTTCTGAAAGATTTTTATGTGAGAAAAAACTCATTGAAATTTTGATTTTAGTTTTGACGGAGTTAGCCCCATAAATCTTCAGAGAAAGAAACCAGCAAAACCACTAGTCAAACATAAATTTTAACACCGCTTATATAATATAAAACGTTACCGCAAAAAAAAAATTATGTCCTCAAAAACAAAAATTAAACTATAATGCCAAACATCAACATTAATAAAATAAAAAAAAAAATTTATCAATTTATTTATATAAATTTTAGTATAAACATTATTAAGAGTAAAATTTATCTTAGAATAAATATTATTATAATTTAATAGTAAAACTTATAATTATAACTATAACTAAATTTTTAAAATTAATTATAATTAAAAATCCTATAATTTTCTATCTAATATATAGTTCCTGAAACATTAT
>KE156403.1:202322-223982 GCA_000411055.1 Leavenworthia alabamica
GCTTTACTCTCTCATTTCTTGCCAAGGAGCAGCAACATAACCACGACCTTCGTTGACATAACGGACCATCGTGCGGTGGCGGACGCTATCGTTGAGGGAAAGACACAAGTTCTATACTTTGAGTCAATGGCAAATCCGACGTTGACTGTGGCTGACATACCTGAGCTGAGCCGTTTGGGACATGAGAAGGGCGTAACGGTGGTAGTTGACAACACCTTTGCCCCGATGATAATATCTCCGGCCAAGCTTGGAGCAGATGTGGTGATTCATAGTATTTCAAAGTTCATTAGTGGTGGAGCCGACATCATCGCAGGTAACGTGATTTGATTAGTTATGTTTTTTTTCTTTCACGTGAAAGCGTTTTATAACCGTACACGTGTCATTGTCGTGGACCTACTAAACAGGAGCCGTGTGTGGAAGTGAGAAGTTGGTGAAAGGGATGATGGATCTACGTGGTGGGGCTCTCATGTTACTGGGTCCCACCATGAATGCCAAGGTGGCCTTCGAGCTCTCCGAGCGAATCCCTCACCTAAGCCTCCGCATGAAAGAGCATAGCCACAGGGCCCAAGTGTATGCTGAGAGAATGAATAAGCTCGGGATAAAAGTGATATACCCGGGTCTTGAGACCCACCCGCAACACAAGCTACTCAAAGGAATGGTGAACAAAGACTATGGATATGGAGGATTGTTGTCAATAGACATGGAGACAGAGGAAAGAGCCAACAAGCTAATGACATATCTCCAAAACGCTACACAATTCGGACTCATGGCTGTTAGTTTGGGTTATTACGAGACACTCATGTCTTGCTCAGGTAGTAGCACTAGCAGTGAGCTTGACCCTTCTCAGAAGGAAGCAGCAGGTATCTCTCCTGGTCTTATAAGAATGTCGGTGGGATATGTTGGTACATTGGAACAGAAGTGGTCACAGTTCGAGAAAGCATACCTCAGAATGTAATGTCTTGTATCGACTATCGTAATAATGTCTTTCGTTATCTAATAAATGTGGTCAAACTTCATGTGTGTTATCTATTTTGTTGGGTTAATATATTGTCCCAAACATATTTGTTTTTTTTTCTTAATCATCTTTGGTTAGAAATATTTACTTAAAAATTTAGAGATGCCTATATATTAGACTCAGGAGGATTGAAGAACACACCATACAATGTTTCAACGAATTATTTGTAGTGTGATGCCTCCATCAAAACTCCCAATCATGTATCTTCTTCTTTAATTTATCAACCATTATCAAAAGGAACCAAAAAATTTTCATTTACTCTTATCAATTCGAGTTGAAAATAGAAAATAACATGCAAAAACATCATGTTAGTTTTGTTGATTTTGTCCGAAAATCTTGTCGCTAAATAAAGATGAATATCACTTTTCAACTCGAAGAGATAACAATAAATGAAAAGACACCAAAAGAGAAACAAATCAATTATCTTCTAAAATTTGGTAAACAAATCCAGATTTTAGAAAGAAATAATAAAGACCTGGAATTGAAAAAATGCCATCGATAAAGCGGTTTAACAATTACAAAAAATCTGAAGTTTAAAAAAAAATTAGTATATATATATATATTAATATTTAGAAAATACATGAATGTATATTTTACTCTTTAAAATTATTTCATAAATAATAAATTTTAAGTTGATGAAA
The DNA here is from genome assembly GCA_000411055.1 of Leavenworthia alabamica. Taxonomy (NCBI): domain Eukaryota; kingdom Viridiplantae; phylum Streptophyta; class Magnoliopsida; order Brassicales; family Brassicaceae; genus Leavenworthia; species Leavenworthia alabamica. The sequence continues at coordinate 203,979 of KE156403.1, forward strand.
TAATTATTTAAAATGTGATTTTTAAAATTGAAATAATGAAAATGTGGTAATTTTATCAAGAATTCATCTTTGCAATAAAAAAGGATTATGTAATTTAGGGGTGTATCAACCAAGAAGTTGAAATGATTTGTATTTTAATGAGTTTTAGAAGATTTTGATCAATTTTAGTAAATTTGGAAAGTTGATGTAATTTGTTATTAAAATTATTTAAAATATCTATGTAAAACTGAGAAATTTGACCAAATTATTGTATATCAACCAGTAAAGATTTTTTTAGTTAAAAGTTTATAACTTCTGCATCACGTCTTAAGTTGGAATTTCAGAGAATATAATTTTTTTTTTAAAGTTACATAATATTACAGGATGTCATTTCTCGTAATACCATATGTTGCGAGAAATATTAATCATAGATTAGATCATATTTTTCTAAAAATGATGATGTAATAGATACTGTAAAAAAAAATTTCGAAAAATTTAGAAATAGATAATTTAAATCATGATTTGACAATAATATCATGAATTAATTTGTTGTGGATCATATATTTGTGAAACATAGAACCTTTGAAACTAAACTTCCAAATATTAAAAATAATGAGATTTGAATTTTTATATTTTAGCTTACAAATTACACTAAATTCCTTAAGAGGTACATAATGTATTTAATCAGTGATAATTTCACTTATAGAATTAATGATTTGAAATATATAATCAAATCTATTAATATTTTACAATATTTTAAACAATTGATTTCAAGTTATTTGAAGTTGTTTCGAAATAATTTAGAAATTTTATGATACAGAAATACTGATTCTCATAGATTTCAAATTATCTCAAATGATTTCAACTTAGCTACAATAATCCAAAACATATTTAAACTTAAATTCCTTCTAATAAAAGTTTTGACATACTCTCTAAAATAATTTAAAATTCACAATAAAGTTTGAATTAAAAATTCTACCCGAAGAGATATTTTAAATAAAATACAAAAATTAAAATTTCATAATTTTAAACTAAAATTTTATAACAAAACTTCAAATTCCATAAAATTTAAATAAATCATTTCAAATCTAATTATAAATCAAATCTTTTTAAATATTTAGATACATCCCTTCAGTATGAACATTGTTTGTAAAATACGTTTTCCTTATTTCCTAGTTTCGAAATAATTATTTGTTTTCCAAAAGCCAACAGTATAAAAATATTTAAATTAAGAGAAAGAAATTGCATATTTCCAAATCCAAAAGCATAATTAACGTAGCAAATAATTAATTACTGAAGTGGGCCATCTAAATTAATACATTGGTCCATTCAAATATTTAGAATTGATCTGAGGAAGTTGTTAACCAGACACAACGTTTCTGATTTATGTTCATTTCCTCTTTTAACTCTATTCATTTTAAAACTAATAAAAGCACTTTACAAAAATGAAATCCTTATTTATTTCTTATTTTAATATAAGATTTTTTATATTGATTTATTAATTATAAATTTAAATATTTTTTACCAGGTTTGAGGTTAAAAACTTAAATAATTTAATTTATTACATAGCAAAGAATATAAATGTTTTTTTTAAAAATACAAAAATAAAATATAGGCCATGGTTTTGTGTTGCCAGAAAAATAGTCTATTAGTATAAAAGATATCAGAACTATTAGTCGAAATCTAAATATTATATAAAAAAATTTGCATCATAGAAATGTTATAAATACAAAAGTAAATTTTGTATAATGAAATCTTCAAAAAAATATATTCTCTCATTACATAAAAAATGTATAATATAAATAATATTGATGATATAATATACGATAAAAAATTTTGTTATTAAAATCCAATTTGAAGATAAGCAACAGATTTAACATAATAACTAATATATCTGTTTCATTCTGTAAACTTACAAAACTCAAACTAAACAAAAAAACCGTAAAAACAGTATCCAAACGTTAAAATAGAAACAAAATAAAATAAATATTAAGATAATTAATGAGAAAATCCATGTCGGCTTTAGAGCCTCTCTTCCTTGACTATAAATTAGGCTGTCTCTTCTCTCTATCTCTATCACGAGAACTCTCTTCGCTTTATCATACATCACATCTCATCTACACACACAAACATAAACTATTTTTTTATATATATTTAGTTTTCTTGGTTAATAATAAGGAACAATAGAGATGGAGAATCAAAAAGTGAATGATCTTTCTCAAATCCTTCCTCGTGTCCTTGTTGTTTCAAGACGCACTGTTCGTAAAAACAAATTCGTCGACTTCGTTGGTTCTTCTCTTACTCTTGCTCTGTTTTTTATATATAAACATGCATGACTCTGTTTTTTATGCATTGCTCTGTTTTTTATGCATGTCTCTGTTTTTGAGATGAAAAATCAAAACTTTATTATTGGGTGTTTTAAAATCGAAACTTTATTAATGGGTTCTGTTTATTTTCCTCTGAAAATGTTTAGGTGAATATCATCTTGATTTGATTGTACGTTATGGATGTGTACCAGTGATTGTACCAAGAGTAACTGGTGTTCATATGTTACTTGAAAGCTTTAAACCTATTCATGGTGTTCTTCTTTGTGAAGGAGAAGATATTGATCCTTCTCTTTATGAATCTGAAATATCTTCTCTTTCTCCTGAAGAACTTCAAGAGATTAGAGAAACACATGCAAGTGATACAGCTATTGATAAAGAGAAAGATTCAATTGAGTTAAACCTTGCTAAGCTTTGTCTTGAACAAAACATTCCTTACTTAGGAATCTGCAGAGGATCACAAGTAAGTATATGTTGTTGTTGTTGTTGTCTCTTTTGTGTTTAGAACAGAAGTTGTTAACATTGATAAACTTTTTTGTGTTTTGGTTTTGGTAGATTTTGAATGTTGCTTGTGGTGGAAGTCTTTATTTAGACTTAGAGAAAGAGTTAAGTAATAAGTTACCAGAGGAACAAAGAACAAAACATATGGATTATGATAATTATGATGGACATAGACATGTTGTGAAGATTGTTGAGAATAGTCCACTTCATTCTTGGTTTAAAGATTCATTAGATGGTGATAAAATGGAGATTTTGGTTAATAGTTATCATCATCAAGGTGTTAAAAGATTAGCTCAAAGGTTTGTACCAATGGCTTTTGCTTCAGATGGATTAATGGAAGGGTTTTACGATCCGGATGCATATAATCCTGAAGAAGGAAAATTCATAATGGGTTTACAATTTCATCCTGAGAGAATGAGACAACATGATCTTGATGAGTTTGATTATCCTGGTTGTCCTGCTGCATATCAGGTTTGTGTTCTTGAAGAGAATGACTTAAAAAACAAGTTGTGAAGTTGAGTATTTATGTGAGTTTTGATTTTGTTTTGTAGGAATTCGCAAAGGCGGTGATTGCATATCAGAAGAAACTGAATAATACAATGACTGTTCCAAAGACATTGAAGCTTGATAGAGAAATGGAGAATAAAAGAAAGATACTTGTTCGAAGTTTCTCGCTTGCGAAATTTATGTACACTAGAGGAGCACCAGGGAAGATTGCATCAAAAGAATCAGAACTCGAAGTTGGAGCCGAGTTTCTTGAGGTAATGAACATTAGATCTTGTTTCCAAATTATTTTGCAAGAGGCAAAATGGTTTTAGAGATTTGCCTTGCCTTTCGCAATCTATGGTTGTTGTGATGAGCCAGAAGGACCTGGTGTGGACAAAATGGGACATTTTAAGTCTTGATTCTAAGTATGTACCTAGTTCTGACGTGGGACACAAAGATGCATGTAGGTCTAAATCCGTTTTGATGGCTTTAGACCTTAAAAGTCCTGGATGGTCCGGTCTAGACTGCTTTTTTTTTAATGGAAAACTGATATACCTTTTGGCCACGGGCTTTTGGCCTACAACAACAGTTCTAGTGATGTCATATTTTTTCTTGTTACATGTTTTTACCATAGTATGATTATTATATCTTGTTGCTGAGTTAGTTTAATCTCTTTACAACAGTCGAACACAGCACTAAGCTCGGAACAAGAGACAAGGCTGAAGGAGATGGGAGCAACAGTGAGGAACGGAGGATCATACATGAAAAAGTTGAAAGTGGACGAGGACAAGCAGAGAATGGCAAGAAACATGATGAACAAGATGAACATAGAGCAACTCTCTGAGCTTATGGCATTTTATCATTTGATGGGTAACATATGTGGAGACGTTTTAGAACGAAAGCTACATGGCAATGTTAATGAATTAGACTTAGACTTCAAAAGTGAATTAGACTTAAACTCCAAGGAGCTCTGACTAAGATTTCACATGGAACACATGCAGATGATGCTTTAAGGAAAAAAAAGCTACTTTGTATATAGCTTTTTTTATATTTTTGGTCAAAAGATGGTAATGAAAAAGTAACGTTTGTGTGATAAATTTAATAGTATTTAACAGTCATAGGTTACATGATGAAATAATGGAAACAAAATGTTTTATGCAAATTCATTTTCATAATTTGTTTTAAGTACCCGAACTATAATCTAGAGATGGACTTACTTTTCACAAAACAGAAATCCCTAAACCAGAAACTAACCGAAAAAACTGACCATCATTACATTTTGATAATATTTTGCGGTTTTATAGTTATAAGTCCCTAAAATTTATACTTGAGATTTCTTCTGATGGCTGAGATGATTCTGAAATGTTTTGCATAGGCATATGCAAAAGATGCTTAGGAGGGGCTTTAAGAGTATCCAAACTACCTTCCATCATCTCTACAACTTTGTTCATTGATGGACGATCTGAAGGGTATTGCTGAATACACCACAGACCTACCAAGATCATCTTTTTCGCAATCTCTTCGTCCTCTAGGGTTAGGTAATCATTACCAAGAAGCCTTGTGTTATCTCCATCTTCAAGATCCTTGTAGATCCAGTCGGGGAAGTAAGCCGAGCTGTTGTTAGTATCAACATTGTTGACTCTTTCTTTGTTCCTTGCTCCGATCATATCAAGAACCAACATTCCATAACTATAAACATCCGACTTGTGAGACACGTTTCCATACATTCTTGAAAACACTTCAGGCGCAATGTACCCGATAGTTCCTCTCATGTCAAGCAATGACAAAATGCTTTCTTGTTTCTCGCATAGCTTAGCAAGACCAAAGTCCGAAACTTTTGGTCTAAGATTGTCATCTAACAAAACATTTTGAGGTTTAATATCAAAATGTACAATCCTTGTTTTGCAGCCATAATGTAAGTACTCAAGTCCCCGAGCAACACCTACTGCGATTTCATATAAACTACTCACATTTAGATCCCCTGACTTGGCTATAAACTGATCAAGAGAACCATTTTCGAGAAATTCATATACGATCGCTCTTTTGGATCCTTCATAGCAGAAACCAAGTAGAGAAACAATGTTAATATGAGATGTTTGGCTCATGCTTACAACTTCATTGATGAAATCTTCACAATTCCCCATTGAATCTTTCAAGAGCTTCACTGCGACCTTAGTACCATCGTGTAACTTACCTTTATATACAGTTCCAAATCCTCCTCTTCCAACAACTTCTGTAAATGATTTTGTAATTTTCTTGATTTGTTTATAACTATAACGTCTCAAGGTTATAAGTGCATCAAGATTCTGATCTCTTAGTGCATTTGCTTTACTTCTCTCCCATAACAAGAATGCTACAATCATCACTGTGAATACAGCTAATACTAACCCCACAACTGCAAAAATACAAAAAAAACAATTACTATTGAACTAAGAACGCTTTACGAGACTAGGGCTGGCTGTGGCAATTCAGATTCGGATCGGTTTATTCGGGTTTTTGGTTATATATGATATGAAACATGTTATACAGAATCGGAACATGATCCGATTGGTATTTGGTTTGGATTAAGATCGGTTTTGTAAAAATATTTGTAATCCAAAATTCAAAGCGAAAAAATCCTAATTATCCGAAAAATTCAAAGTTAATTTGAAATAAGCCGAAACTGAACTAAATAAAAATTTAAATTAATCGAAAAATCCAAATAACCTGTAATTAAAAAAGAGTATTTAATCAGTTTAGAGTAAAAATCGGTTTAGGATAAAATTACTTTATATATTTCGGTTAGTTTAGTTATCGGAAATTATTTCGGTTCGAATTTGGTCCAAGTTTGGATCCTAAATTTTATTTGATATAAAACCGATCAGATTTTAAGAGTAAACCAAAACCGGTTCAGATTTCGGGTTCGGATTTCGAATTTATGCCAGGCCTATTCAAAACGATGACTCTGGTTAAACAAAACTAACCTATACCAATTGCTATCACTATGGAGCGATTCTTGCTCTTTGTTCCTGCAAGATTTAATGAACAATGAACAAGATTGAATACAAAAAACATATAATGAAACCATTCATTTAAATAAATTCAAGATTAACCAAATTTACCTGGAGATATATATGAGTTAGTACTACAACTGATTCTTGATCCTGTTAAGTTCTTACAACAAACCTGTCTGGAGAATTGAAAGCCACAGTTTCCACCTGAGTTTACACATTCTTGACAAAACACTTCATTTATCATCTTTAGCTTCACTTCAAAACCTTTTCTCAAAACTCTTTCAAAATTAGTAACATTCAAAGCTTCTTCTTCAGGAACAAAACTCATAGGAACTATAACATCAAAACTTTCATCACATAGTTTATTATATGTAGAGTTTTGAACCACAGAGCCAAGACCTTTCCCTAAACATGTGAAGTTCCCAAGAAAACGACGACGTGGGTCACAAGCAAAGAACACAGTGAGACTTTTGTAAGATGGTAAAATCTCGAATAGATCTGAAGGTAAAGGTTTGGAAGCGAATGAAACAGAACAGAAAGAACCTAAGAAATCTTGTCTTAAAAGTTTAAGGATGTTTGATTTGTTGTCTATATTGAGAACACTGTAGTTGTGACCTGAGATCATAAGAGATGTTTTGTTGAAGCTTTTGTTACAGTTAAGTTGAAGAGAAGGGTGACCACAGATTGTTTCCCGATTCTCGCCGGAAAAAGGGTAACCNAGTTGGTTCTTGTTGACTTGGAGTACAAGGAAGATGATATAGAAACAAGAATAATAAGATCAGACAAAACCTAGTTGTTTGAGATTCCATGGGTAATAGAAAGTAGATGAGAGAAGATAATATACTTTTGTTGTGATTTAGAAACCAAAAGAATGTGAATTATTAAAAAAGCATACTTTAGTTGACTTTGAAAAAAAGATAAGAAAATTAGTTGACTATTCTTACATAAATTGAAGATGGTTTGTTTAAAAACAATGACAGGTGTATGGATCTAAATTGAATACATCATCTGATTGAACTAACTGATTTTGACATATCTTGTTTCTTCTGTTCTGTCTTTATCTCAAGCCTTTCAATTTATTTCTCTCCTGTAATAATAAGTTTTGTGATTAAGGAAAAAGCTTACTATAATATATAAACCAAAAATGTGGGAAAATAAATCAAATATAATTTTATCAATTTGCTATACCACAAACCAAACAACTCAACTCCTTTACCAAATATTCAAATTCACCTTTCCATAACATAAACACACAGAGAGAGACAAGTCTACTTGTATAGTTTCATGATACATTAGATGAGAGAATAGACAACATCATCATATGTTGGGAAGTCCAATGGTCCATCACCAAGAAGTATCAGAGAAGTCACTATAACTGCAAGAAAGATTGTGAAAATCAAAAATGATTTACACAGATCACCATTGTTATGTTTCTCTGGTTTAACAGTTACAATCCCTTCTTGTCTTTCATTTCCTCTTCCAAGTTGTAGCACTGGACAAGTGAAGAATCCATACATGATCCCAGCTATAAGTGCTCCCAGATTTGTCCTGTCATTGACTCATATGTTAGTAAGCAACACATAGTATATAACCTTGACAAAGTTGTTCTTGTTTTTTAAGTCTAGTGCAAGACTATTGTAACTAGACCTGGACATTCGGGTTCGGTTCAGTTAGTTCGGTTTTTGGATTATCCGACAAGACATTTTAGAATCAGAACACAATCCGAAATGTTTCGCTTTGGATCGGTTTTGTAAAAATATTTGTATTCCGAAACAAAAAAAACTAATAATCAGAATAATTCGAAGTTAATTCGGATAATCCAAATCTGAATTGAACGAAAAATCCAAATTAACTGTATAAATCCGAATAACCAAAAACAAAAAGAGTGTTTAGCCGGTTTAGGATAAAATTAGTTTTCATATTTCGGTTATCCAAAATAATTTCGGTTCGGATTCGGTTTGGTTTCAGATCCTAAATTTATTTAATATAGAAACCGATTGGGTTTTGAAGTTAAACCAAATAGGATTCAGAGGTTTTTTCGAATCGGTTCTGGATTTGTGCCAAGGCTTAATTGTAACTAGCCTAGGGGATTTTGAGATTAAACCAGATAGGATTCAGATTGGGTTTTTTATGGATCGGTTTCGGATTTGTGCCAAGGCCTAATTGTAACTAGCCTAGGGAATTTTGAGGTTAAACCGGATAGGATTGGGATTGTTTTTTTTGGATCGGTTTCCGGATTTGTGCCAAAGCCTGATTGTAACTAGCCTAGGGTATCCTACAGGTATCTATTGGAAGCATACCAGTCATCGATGGGACCGAAATGGCTTAATATAAGACCAAGTCCTGACATTATAATTGCTTTCTGAAACAAGTCCTCATATTCACTGGTTTTTATCATCTCCTTGTTCTGACTTTGGTCAATGAGCCAAGCTCCTATTAATGCAAATGCTGGTCCCTGAACCAATCCATATACATGAAGACAATTAAAGAACACTAACAGATAATACAAATAAAAAATAGTTAACTTACTGTTCCTCCAACTGTAGGATTTGGTGTATGAAGAAAGCTCATGAAATTACCAGAGACTCCTCCAAGGATGTAAATGAGACAAAATGTAAACAGTCCGTAGTTACGACACACTTTTGGTCCAAAAGTAAGCAAAGCCCATGAGCTAAGTGCTACATGAGGAATACCAGAGTGCTGCAAATGTAAAATGAAAGTGACTCAAAGATGAAACCAAGGAATCAAGAGTCCTGCTATATGTGGTATGCAAAAAAAAGATAAGACCGAGAGACAAAACTACAGCAATAGCCAATAAGTTTTGGGTATATCTTTGTTGTTTTGGTCAAGTTTGGGGTTTGTCTTAACAGTAAAGAATGTGAGAACAGACCCAATTTGTTGGTCTTGTACCAGAAACATAGGTGTGACTAGTCTCCACCATTCTCCAGCTATGATTAGATCATTTATCTTTGCTCCATACAAAAGCGGAAGGGATAAGAGGCCCATATCGTTATTCCTAACCGGAGCTGCTGCTTCAAACAAGCAAACTCCAACATTTATGGATGCTAATATGCTCCTGAACAAAAAAAGAAGCAATAGTAAGAACCTCTGATTGCATCTAAAGACGAACAAGAGATGAATTACGAGCTTTTACACAGCATAAAAGTTCAATGTATCTTCTGATTCATCATCATCATCATCATCATTAGTCTTCTTCAATTGGCTTGGTACTGAACCGCTTTGTGACTTTACAACCTCCAAAGTGGTTGAGACTAGTCCTTTAGAACTCACATCTGAGGGTCAAATAAGTGAGCATTAAGCGACACAAGACACTATATTCAAGAACATTGTATTATCATTATTATACCATTTTGGAGTTTGTCAAGATAAACATTCAAAGATTTCAACTCTTCCTCCATATTGATTTCATCTTTTCGATATATTTCACCTTCTTCCGGCTTCTCATCACCACTTTGAAGTTTCCCAAAGTAAGAATCTAATAGTTTAAGTTTATTTTCAGTAATCTTGGTCTCTGGTGATGCCCTAACCAAACATAACCTTCCTCTTGATATTAATTGACTCTTCATCCTATAATCTCTGGTAAGTTTGGTTACTTCAGCCATTGTTCTATGTTTCAGAACATTACAGCTGATGCCACCACTACCAGACGAAACACGTCTTAACCCAATTGAATCAAACAATACTACTGCTCCATTAGAGGGGACTTCATGGTGAAGACAAAACAACGACATCTTTCAGGTCCTGTGCAATTAACAAATCAGTAAGTAATCTCACTGAGGCGTTTAATCAAACAACAAAAGGGCATTATTATAATCTTCGATTAAAACTATGTAAGAACTTAAACAACCAAAACCCATCTCTGAAAAAGAGTGAATCAGAATAATAATCTGAGAAAGTGATTAAATTTATTTACCTTGGACGAAGAATCTAATCCTATCTTGAAAAGAAAAAAACGAAACTTTCTCAGACCTTAAGATGAAGTGAAGATTGTGGTCGGGAAGGTTGATGATCTCTCACTTGTGAAATGAAAATTACGTTTGGGAATAAGAACTTAATAGAGAAATAAAATCAAATATTTTATTTAATGGTTCAAAGTTCTTTTAGTTTTAGATATTTTTTATTTTTTGAACACGTGCCACTCACACGTTCCACTCTCCAGTGTTGTTGTTGACCTTCGGTTTGCTGTTTCCTCTTATAGGCAAAAACTAATGTTTATCCTAAAAACTTAAATCTTTGTTTTTTTTCTACAAACTTAAACTTATGGCCTTATGGATGTATAATAAATTATATATTATCAAATATAAAATATATTATCAAATATAAAATTTTAGATATTAATATTATTGAATCTATTATTTAAAATTATAATTAAATATATTGAATACAATATAAACTTTGATTTAAAAATTTTAACTAAAATTTCAAAAAATTCAAAATTCAGTTAAATCATATGAGAAATTAAATTTTTCAAAATTGCTTAGTTCAATACATCTTTTTTAGTAATTTTTTTACTGTTTCAATATATAAAATAAAAATTTACTATTTAATTTTAAAGTTTTTTTATCGTCTATTATATCATTAGTATTCAAGATTTTTATGAATGCGAAAATAATTTATATTTACGATAATTTTACGATACAAAACTTTTTTGACATGCAGTTCTATACATACGACATTCCTATAATGAATAAAATCTTTCCGAAAGACTCAGATCTTCAACGAACGTTTATAATGGACAACTTCTCTCCGCAACACATAACTACGACAATGAAATTATAGACAAACAATTTTATCTGCACACACTGAAATATCTGAAATTTTTTTATATTTTTAATCTATAATAACAATATTTTTTAAGTTTTAAACTTCAGTTATAGTGTATAAACCTTTAAACCCAGAGGCTTCCACTAAAAATTAAATTTTAAAGTTAACAGCAATTAAAATGATATAAAGTAAATTTACAACTAAAAAATCAATTCAAATGGTGTATTCATTGTATTATTTATCATGTCAACAAAAAATTGTTATTTAATATTTAAAATAAATAACAATTAAAATGATATTATTGACATGATAAAATAACCATTTATAGGTTTATAAATACCAACTAAAATGGTATATCATTTATTTTACAAACTTAATCATACGTTTTATTAAAGATGTAGACTGAATTTTTTTTATAAATATATATGACCAGAATCTATTTTGATATCCTTCTTATCTTCGTTAACCATCTACCGAACGCCACGTGGACGCTCATTCATATCTAGTCAAACGAGTGGCTCCACCATACGTCGATTTTCTTCACATCCCAATAATCGGTTAATCAAATTAAGTGTTAACCGGTCTTGTTTTATTTGAACTGTGCTTGTGGTATGAACAACAAAGCCTCGTAGCTACTGATGTCATTGCTCTTTACTTATCGAATTCTTATTCAAGCAAAGATGAATTGCTTCTGCACTCTTCAACCGTGTTAAAGACACTTCACTCGCTGTAGAGATTAGTTATTTCTTGACACATTCGTGGTTGTCCTAAACTATGCATCTTTATCAAAGGAGTAGCTTTGAATTGCAATACTGGTACTTTCATTGAGATTAAAATAAATGATACTCTTTTCTTGGTAAAAGAGTCGTTATAAATTTAGAATGTGACTAGTTTGTTTGATGAAATCATTGATGGTCCTATAGAATTGATATTTTTGTTGGTAGGTACAAGACAATTTATGAGTTGCAATAAGTACCACTTTGGCCACAATTTTTTGGTTGTTGAATCTTTAAGAGATCATTGATGCCGCAATAGTCAGTCCAACTATATTGGAGATAAAAAGATTGATCTAAAATTTCATCTAAAATATATCCTTAAATCTATAAATTATAATATTGATTTATAAAAATATTAAACAAAATTTAGTTTTATAAAAAATATATAAAATTTAAATTTAAAATGTGTCACTAAATTAAAATAATAAATATCTCTAACTATTGAATGACTATGGATGCTTCTTGAACTATGTTTGAAGAATTTGATAAGAGAATAATATAAATAAATAAATAAATAACTAGAGTTGGCTACCTAAACTAATATTATATTATTTAGTATAGTTTGAATTTAAATCATTTGGATTCCATATTTTTTTTAAAAATATATAAATTTAATAGGAAATATTAAATATAGGATTTTTGAGAGTATTTTTTTATATTAAATAAAATAAAAGACAAAACAAAACAATATTTATTATTTATTAAAATGGTTAGGTGTCGTTGAATGCAGGGAAGTAGGAAGACTTCTTTGTCTTTATTTAAATACTCCACCGAACTCTCACTCATCTCTTGTCTTCATCAAATCTTTAAACCCTAATTTCTATCTTTGGAACTGATAAAGATGGTTTCTCAATTGCTTTTATCTCCAAATCCAGACACAACTAAACTGTTCTTTACAGGTAAAAACATAACTTCAATCTAAACTCATTTATTTCCTTATCAAAGTTTGAATACTTATGATTTGATTAGGTGATTGTCAAGGATTGACTCTAAGAAGGAAACCAAATCAAGCAGCTTTGAGATGTAATAACAACAAATCAGTTGTTGAGATTCCAACTCAATGGTATAATCTTGTTGCTGATCTTTCAGTTAAACCACCTCCATCATTACATCCTAAGACTTATGAACCTATAAAACCACATGATTTGGCTCATCTTTTCCCTAATGAGTTGATTAAACAAGAAGCAACTCAAGAGAGGTTTATTGATATCCCTCATGAGGTTCTTGAAATTTATAAGCTTTGGCGTCCAACTCCTTTAATCAGGTTCTTCATTTTTTTTCTTTCATTTTCTAATTTATAATCAAGAGTCTGTTTAACAAGAAAATCCAGAGTCTATCATAGCTCTGGTCATTCAGTTCAGTTTAGTCCGTTTACCGAAAACCGAATCAAACTAAATCGGTTTCGAGTTATTTGGTTTTAGGTATGTAAACCGATTGAAATATTTTTATTTTTAAGTCGGTTTTTTATTTGAATTAATATTTGATTTATTTGGTTAACCGAATAATTAAAAAAAATCATGTTTCGGTTCGGGTTATTCGGTGTAAACTAACCCGAATAAATCTAATTAACCGAACAAAGCGAATAAACCGAACCAAAAGATGAATTTTCAGATTTATTAGGTTTATTTGGGTTAATAGGATTGAATTCGAAAATATTTTTTAACCAAAAACCTATCCTAACAAACTAATATTTTTTCGGTTTTATTTCGGAGCTAATTTTTAAAAAGCAAAAAAACGAACCGTTTAAACCGAACAAACAGAACGTCCTAGTTTATCAGATACGGCCCAGAAGGTAGGCAACGATCATCTAGTTTATGGACATTTTTAGTTTACTAATATAATTTAAATTCAAATTTTTAAAATTTTATTTCTTTTTGATAAACTAGTTTTTTTATTATTTATAAATTAAAATTATGTTTTTTAGATTTAAGATTATATTTTAGGGTTACTGATATTTTAAAACATATTTTAGATCAAACAAAAAATTTCTTATTAGCATCCAAAATAGTTGTACCGGTCCTGAGTCTGTTCATATGTAACTATTCTTGCTTTGCCTTTTAGAGCAAAGAGATTGGAGAAGCTTCTTAAGACACCAGCCAAGATTTACTTCAAGTATGAAGGTGGTAGCCCAGCTGGTTCACACAAACCAAACACAGCAGTTCCACAAGCTTATTACAATGCTAAAGAAGGTATCAAGAACGTTGTAACCGAAACCGGTGCTGGTCAATGGGGAAGTTCTTTAGCCTTTGCTTCTAGTCTCTTTGGCCTTGACTGTGAAGTAAGCAAAAGATTATTGAAGTTTATATACATGTTGAAGTTTTAATAACTCCTCTGTTTTTATAGGTATGGCAAGTAGCAAATTCGTATCATCAAAAGCCATATCGTAGGCTAATGATGCAAACTTGGGGTGCAAAGGTTCATCCATCGCCTTCGGATCTCACTGAGGCGGGTCGAAGAATCCTTAAATCTGATCCATCAAGTCCAGGAAGTTTAGGCATTGCGATTTCAGAAGCCGTTGAAGTTGCAACAAGAAATGAAGACACAAAATATTGTTTAGGAAGTGTATTGAACCATGTTTTGTTACACCAAACTATCATTGGAGAAGAATGTATTCAACAAATGGAGAGTTATGGTGAAATGCCTGATTTGATCATTGGTTGTACTGGTGGAGGATCTAATTTTGCTGGTTTGAGTTTTCCTTTTTTAAGAGAGAAACTTAAAGGTAAGATCAATCCTGTTATAAGAGCGGTTGAGCCTACGGCTTGTCCTTCATTGACTAAAGGAGTTTATGCTTATGATTATGGTGATACTGCTGGGTTGACTCCTTTGATGAAGATGCATACTTTAGGACATGACTTCATTCCTGATCCTATTCACTCTGGTAATGAAATAGTAATATTTAGCCCCTCTTGAATTTGAATGGTTCTCTTGCTTTTTGGATTCTTGATTTTCTAGTTTCTTGATCTTGATTTTAAGTTTCTTGTTTCTTGATATCTTAATTCTTTTTTCATTTTCTCTTTTAATCTATGGCAGTGATAAGTAAGTTTTTAAACCAAACCTGAAGCTTCTTCAACTTCTTGGTTCATGAGTTATTGATCCTTGCTTCTTAGATTTCTTGGTTCTTGAGTTATTGATCCTTGCTTCTTGATTTCTTGATTTTTAAATAACACTAAGAAATCAAGAAATCAAGAACTCATGAAATCAAGAATTCGCATATAGCTTCATTATTTGTTCTAAAGCTTCTCAGAATTTTTATTTCTTGATTTCTTGATTTCTTGAATTCCGAGTTCTTGATTTCTTGGTTTTAGTTTCGGCTAATTTGTGTTGTGTTACCTATGGTTTTTGACAGGGGGATTAAGGTACCATGGCATGGCACCATTGATCTCACATGTTTATGAACAAGGTTTCATGGAAGCGATCTCAATTCCTCAAATAGAATGTTTCCAAGGTGGTTCTTCAATTCCTAAAATCTCAATACAAACTCGGATCATCCTTATTAACTTTCTGGTTTAATAATCATGTAGGTGCTATTCAATTTGCAAGAACAGAAGGGATAATACCAGCACCTGAACCGACTCATGCAATAGCTGCAACCATAAGAGAAGCCATCAGATGTAGAGAGACAGGAGAAGCAAAAGTGATACTAATGGCTATGTGTGGACATGGTCACTTTGACCTTACCTCTTATGAAAACTATTTAAAAGGTGAAATGGTTGATTTATCATTCAGTGAAGACAAGATAAGAGACTCTTTGTCTAAGGTTCCTCTTGTTGTTTAGTTTCAATGGCTCCATGAGAAGAGAAGCAATGAGAAACTAAAAAATCTCATTTTCCAAATCAGACATGTGAAAAGATGTTTAAAGAATACAATAGTTTTTTTTTTTTTTAAATGGTATGATGTTTGAATAATACTTTGAAGAAACTCAATATAACTTAGGATGATTTTAATTTGAGTCACTTTATTTTATTACTGTTTTTTTTTATTATAATCTTTAGATGTTTCTTATTCTCTTGTGTTTAGGTTTTAATTAGTGTTTTGATTAGTTTTATCATTTGGGAAGCTATGGAGAAACTAATTCAATACCATGTGTAATATCATTTATTTAATCTAATAAGAAATGATTTAACCAATTAAAAAAATGAAACTAGTTAAATATTTACTAAAATAAATAAATAAACATAAGTCTTCTGTTTTAAAATATAGAGATCTACACCATACTAATTAACTCAAGATATATAAAATAATACTCCATATTTATTCACCATGTGTACTATCATTTATTTATTTAATCAAATAAAAATAAAACGAGTTAAAAAATTATACAAAAAATAAACAAACAAAAGTTTTCAACTTTAAAATATAGAGATCTACACCATAATAATTGACTCAAGATATATATAAAAATTAACTTATTCAACACCATGTGTATTATTATGATTTATTTAATCAAATAAAATAAATAAAACGAATTAAAAAGACAGAGATGTAACAGAAGAAGATAACATATTGATTAGACAAAGAGCAACCTCACCCAACTCAAACAACTTATGATTCTCACCACCAATCAGAGACATCCACGTCATCTCACCACCACCGTCACCGTCTCTCTCCCCAAACCCTTCCTCACAAGTCACAGCAGCTTCCATAGCAGCGCTGACCATTACATTCACCGTCCCTAACTCTTTCGTTGTAATAAAAACCCTCACAGCCTCTTCCAATCTATCAGCCGCGTCGTCGTAAAGCTCAAGACAATCACGGAGACAAGCACCTTGGAAACCACCGTCGTCGTCGGTTATTAAAAGCTGTTGAATGGTTGAAGATGTTTCTGTAACGTTGTCGAGAGCTTGAAGCATTGGAACTAGGACAAGAGAAGAGAGATTGGTTGGAAGAGGAAGAGAGATTGGTGAGTTGTTTAGAGATGAAACACAGAAGTTGTAATCAAAGATTGTGGATTTGGTTTCGCATGATTTGCAAGTTTGTTCGATCATATCGGTTGTTGAGTTTACGTGTGAGTGAAGGAAGAATACAAAGAAGATGATGAAAAATTGAGAGAGTTTCATTATTTATATATTTTGTAATTATGAGATTCTTCTTAATTGTATTGTTTGATATATATAGAATATGGTCTTACGAACGACGTCGTTTAGTGGGAATATTTGAGATGATTGAGTAAAGGGTTATCAAATAATTAGGGGTTTACAGTTGCTTCTACTCTAAAACAATGACTTTATATTACTCAATCAATTGGTTTAAATAATCATGTTTTTATAATTGACAAATTCGTGTACCCAATCAAAATGGTCTGGAACAATATAGACACTCCGGTGTGGTTACTCCGGTCAATGGTAAGACTCAAGTTCTCACACGACAAACCAAAACTTCAAAACTATTTGAAGAGTGTTTCAACATTAAGACCTAATCGAAACATTGTTCACTTTAGAGACAATTTGTGCGACAACATCACCGATATCGAATAAAATTTGAGAAAGTTTGGTTTTAAACTCCATGAGAAAAGAAAATCAAGAGAAACTTTTCACACGTACATAACCACAGACAAAGAAAAACTCATCACCGATATGGATAAAATCTTCCCGGAGAGGCGGATGATGAATCGCACTCTTCACAGAGTCAAAAAGTTTCTTAAAAAAAAAACATGTCAAGGCCAAAAAAAATGAATCCAGTACTCATGAAAAGAAGCAAGTAAAGGAGGCAGTGTCGATAGTTGTGACAAGAAGAGCCTTAGCTAGAGTAAAGGAGATAGAGACTAAAAGCTTTCACCTTTGAGCTTTGCTTAGACAAGCATGTGTTCTTTCTGATATTCTCTCACTATCACAGGCACACTTGTCGGAGGTACCTGATAACAAAAACATCATCAATCCTCCTCCGTGGTTGTTATATACTTGTATATATGAATGCATACAATAATCTCACCATGCCATAGTCTGTGATTATCATGGAAATGTAATCTGATGGTGTAGCATCATACCTGTCATTACAAAGTTTAGCAGCAAAGAAGAATAGTATTTAAGAGAACTTGTCAGGTTTATATAAGCTTACATCAAGTTTAGAAACTGGAGGTTAGTGTTGTTGGTCAAACCATCTAAGTAGTTTATGTCTCCTCTTCCTCGTACTTTCGAAATAGCATTTGGATCACCTACACAGAACATCCAAAATCAGAGACGGTATAAGATATGAAGTACTGATAGAGATATGATGCATACCAAGTTCATTAGAGCATATGGAATCCAATTGAACCCTCTCATGAAACTTGTAGGCTTCACAACATACAAGCACAGGAACACGGAATCCATTTGCAACCATAGCTACACAAGCAGTACCAACCCTTGAGTAAACAGTTCCGTTAGATAAAACTGATGAGGCTCCCAAAAACACTTTAGTGACTTCGTGCATGATATATGATATGGCATTTATATGAGTGTATGTACAGTTAATCCCTCGTTTGATCAATCTACGAAGCAGTAGTTGCCCTTCAAGCTTTGGACGAGAATCCACTACCAAAACACGAAACTTTTTTCCGAGTTCATGTGCATGTAGTAATACCATTTCAACAGCAGTTGGAGATCCATATGTCAGAAGGACATCACCGTCTTTTATTTTAGTAACAGCATGTTTGACTATCATCTTATCTGCCAATATGATCTTTTCATTAATGAACCTTTCGATATCTGACTGAAGAGCAGCTTTAGCTTCAGATTCAGCGAGTGTTATAGGCAGCTTTGCAATCCTGTTTTTCACGAATCGGATTGCGTTTCCCATGCTAACTGAAAGCGGACGGCATTCTATGAGGAATGAAACGTAGCTACTTATTTTGGCAGTCATGTCTCTGTTAAGAGTCTTCTCAGGTGGTGTTGAATAATCTTTAACAACCTCTTGGAATGCTTGGAGCATAGCTATACACCTAGCATTGCCACCAGACATATCCCCAGAAAGATATTGAAGACCAACCTGATATCAATAGCAATTGATACTCATTCAGTCAAAAAAGTTCATCTTAATGAATCAATAACAACTCATCAGAACAAACGGTTCTTCGTTTCAACAAAGAGTTCAAGAGAAAACAAATACCTTGTACACAGCAGGATGCATAGGGTCAAGTTGGAAGAACTTAGTCTCAAGATCAGGAAGTTGAGTCCCATGCTCATACTGAGGCAAATGTCTAAAAAGCTCAACTCTGTTTTTAGCCTCAGTTTGCTTTACAACAGCACGTCTTTTTGCCTTTACAACTCTACTCATATCATCATATTGCATGCGGGGATGAGGAGCATCTTTCTTTCTTTCTTTCTCAGATGGACCTCCCTTCTTCTCAGCAGCAACAACAACATCATTCTTCTGAGAAGTAGGCTTTGCTGGTTTAGTAGCTTTAACACTCGCCGCAGCCACAGAGCCAGAGGTCACTGGTGGTACCTTCCCACCTCCTTCAGCTGATACAACAAAGTATTCATTACACAGAATAAGCAAGATACTGTGAAATGCAAAACATTCAATTAAGATGTATACACGCAATACTAAAACCATCAGTGTACTAAGCTGACATTGTTATACTTCATAAACACACACCTTTTGCAGATGCTTTAGCAGCTCTTTGAGCTTCTTGAAGAGCTCGTCTCTCAGCTTTTGTGGTTTTTTCTTTCAATGGCTTAGAATTCTTCTTCTGGTCACTCTGCACCTCCTCTGCAATTAAACCATTAACATTCAAAATCCTAATGAAGCAATTTACAAATCACTCTCAGTCAATCTCTCCTAATAAAGCAAATCCAAGAACAAATTGAAGAGTAGTACCAGAAAGTCCAGGATGCATATTAACGACGGAGACAGTGGTTAATCCAGTAGCAGGAACACTACTAGATTTAGCCGACGCCATAGAGTCAATACCAACACCTGGAAGTGAAGAAGCAACAGGAACAGGTGATTTTACAAAACTACCACTAGAAACACGTCCAGGTGACGCCGTCATTGATCCGTCACGGCGACTGGAGTTAGAAAACGAAGAAGGAGATACGGCTGAAGTAGCGGTGACGCGAAGAGGCAAGGTATCAGATGAATTGTGACGAGGCGGAGGAATCATGACGGGGGAAAGTGAGTTACCGGAAGGAGAAATGGTTGTAATAGGAGGAGGAGAAGAAGCGGAGGCGATCGGGT
>KE156403.1:224060-244483 GCA_000411055.1 Leavenworthia alabamica
TGGGGATTGATCTTTTTCCAGATGAATAAAACGGGGAATAATTAGGATTTTTTTAATATTAATATTAATTTTTAATTAAAAAAAAAACTTATGGACCAGATACAAATCGAAGAGATTTTTTTATTCTCTTTTTTTTTTAAATTTGTTTTGTGTTTTATTTATATATTATTTTTCAGATAACTCAGAAGATTTAAGTTTGATCTTGACAGTCCAGTCACCAAAACAGTCGTCCTTTTTTTTATTTTTAGTTTTTGATATAATTAAAGGGCAATTAAATCCAATGCCATTTATTAAATGTAACAAAATCTAAGGCCCATTTAGATTCTCTAATCTGTCATACTTTAGAGCCCATTTGACTCAACAAGGACCAAATTGTATCATCTACTAATTTTTTAAATAAATATAACAGTTTATTTTTGTTTATTTGAATTACTGTGATTTAGTTCAGTTTAAAAAATAAATAAAAATATAAAATTATAAAAACAGAAAAATAAAAAATATACATACAGTAAAACTTCTATAAATTAATAATATTATGATTTTAATATTTTATTAATTTATCGTGATATTAATATTTATTAATTTATCTTCATATTATTTTTAAAAATAAACTAAAAAATTTCATATTATTTCTATGTTAAGCTTATTTCTTGACCAAACAAAAAATAAAGTTTGACATTACAAAATATATCATATTAGACATTTTAAATATCACAAACAATTATCCAACTATAAAAAGATCATCACATACTTAAGAAAGTTTTAAATGAACATAAGCATACAAACCGAGCATTTTGGTAGTTCATAAATCAATACTCAAATCGTATGTCAAAAGAGTTTTGAGTCAGCCATTTACCTCTCCATGTTCTTATATGGTTTAGCCAAGGAGAAGATCATCATTAACAAGTAATAATAGTTTTTGCCTTCTTTTTAGCTTTGAGACGTTTCATCCTACAAAACATAGCATTCAAAATGAAGAACTGAAGTGCAAAAGCAGACTAATCAAAACCCATGAACAAAGTAATGCATCGATTACTTATACTGTTAATATGTAACTAGATGCTTTAGTTGCAAGCTCAGTAATAAATGTCTTGAGCTTATAAGCTTAAGAGAGACTGAGAGAGAGATAAAATGAATCACCTTATGTAAGTTATGTACTTTTGGATCTCAGGGTTTTGCTCAGAGCTAAAGGAAACCCATTTTTCCTGAGGACTTACTTCACTCTGGCTACTTAAATCTGTATATATACAGAGGAAAGAGAGTAAAACTTCTATACTCATGTGAACACAAATGAAGAGTTTGTAAATTATTTCTCACCTTGAAGCAAAATGTTTTGTCCGCCATTGTAAGACTTCAATCTCCAGAAGGTAAGACCATTGTCATCTATTTCGAACGGGCTAGTTCTAACAGCACTGATACTTCTTTGACTCTCTGCAAACACGATAAAACACTTAAGAATATGATCATGGAACCGTAAAGAATAAAAAAGAGCCAAGATTTTTACTCTTAGGTAGCATGTCCATTGCGTTTTGCAATTCGGAATGAACTTGTTTAGCTTCAGCATTTATTCGCGATACGATTGCATCACGTTCTATGATTGTCAATGAAATCCCATCTTTTTCTGTTACAGCTTTTGCCAACTCATCTTGTAGTTTCTGCTTCAGTTGTTTCTCCTACAATAGAAAAGTTTCACAACAAAGTAAATGCTCGGAAACTAATTAGTAGCAATTGAAATTCACCTTATCTTTTGTTGCATTGATCTTTTCTTTTGCTTCCTTTCTCCTTTCAGCAGATTCAAGACTTTGTTTATCAATGCAATTTCTCATCAACCTGTAAATTTCATCAAACAATATGTAAACCCTCAATCAACATAACTCAAAGAGAAAAGTTGATTCTACAAATATCACTTACGATGTACCAAGCGTCTCATCGCATAAGAAATTCAATAGCTTTAGTCTTTTTGATGAATCCAACTTCTCATACTGAGAAATGCCTTTTTCAAACATTTCACAAGGGAAATCATCTAGCCTAACTTCTGATCTAGAAAGACATTCTCCAATTGCAGTGAACCAACTAGAATTAGTTGCACTCAAGCAAACAGATCTATATAATATACAAAAATGGAGATGAATTAGACATGTATCAATAGAAAACTTTATACTATAAAAGAATATAATTCTTACGTTTCTCCTCTACCCTCTAATATTATAGTAAGTAGTTGGATTATCATCTGGGTGAGTGTGGAATACTGTTGTCTCCTTTTGCTTCTCCCAGAAAACATTTCGCGTATAACACACTCAGCTTGTCCTTTCCTCAAATCCAATGCCTATTTCAGAAAGTTCAAACAAAACATGTAAGGAGTCATCAGTGAACCGTTTTATTTTAAAGTACAGATCAACTATCAAACAGTAGATACCTTCTCAAAAGCTGAACAAAACTCCAGAAATTGAAATACATTTCCAACATCTTCAGGGGCCAAGTCAATGCCAGAAACAGTAATTGAGCTGTTGCCTTCAGGTAGTTTAATCTCAACCTGATTCTCCACTTTCCTTTTGAGAGCAGGTTTGGTTTTCGTGAGCTTACACACTATGTTTTTCCCCTTGATATCTTTAGCAGTAGTCTCTGCATCATTTACATTCATGTGTTAAGTCTCTTTTCAATAGTACTTACAATCTCAGAAACATTTGATCCCTGATCGTCTTGCTCTTATTTAAGCTATTGCTTTTTAATATCAGGCATGGTTCTACTGATCTTACCAGCTATGGAGTTCCCCTTGATATCTTTAGCAGTAGTCTCTGCATCACAGATACTCATGTATTAGTCTCTTTTCAACAGTATTTAAATTCTCAAAACATTCAAACCCAAGTCATCTTACTCTTCTTTTTTCCTTCTAGGGATACTTTCTTGGTAACTCCAGTCTCATGAACAGAATCAGTAATTTTGATCTTTTTTTTACTGTGTTTTTCCACTGCAGCATTCTCATTGTTGCAGCCAGTGTTTACTTCCTTCAGCTCTTCACGTTTAGTTTTCTTTGATCTTTTAATGCTAACAGGTTTTTGTTCAATAGCATTCTCCTGGTCAAGTTTCGGTAGTAAAGCTACAACAACATCTTCCTGCTACATCACAAAACAAGACTCAAAATCTAAGATTTACACAATACAAAGATCATGCTTGAACATATCACATACCAGTTTCGTTGGTGAAGCTAAAACAACACCTTCCTGAAAGATTACAATATAAACACAGAATAAGACTCAAAAACTAAGATATACATAATATAAAGATCATGCTAGAACATAAACATGTAGTGGTTTAACCTTCTTCTTGTAAAAATACTTGTCAGAACCATCAGTTTTAAGAAATTCAGAGACTGAAGAGAATCCACTTTTCTTAGCTGTATGCACTGAAATCCCAGTAGGCTTTTGGCCTCGTTTCGTCCTAAAAAAGGGTAAAAGACAGTTCAAAGATTAACATTACAAGCTTTAAAAACAACATCAAAATTTGGAGTTTGACTAACATGCAGAAGCTGCAGTTACAGTTTCCTTTGCATTTGGGACAAACCCAATCAGTCTTCAATGCAACCTTTTCTGGATCCTCTCCATACCTATAATACATAATAAACACAGTCACCAAAGCTAATATGTTTCTCTGTAAAACAAATCTAAATCATACCTGTTCACTAAGCATTTGGTACAATACTTAATCGTACATGTTTTGTGTTTCTTAATAGTCACACACGATCCAAAAAGA
This sequence comes from Leavenworthia alabamica, assembly GCA_000411055.1. Classification (NCBI taxonomy): domain Eukaryota; kingdom Viridiplantae; phylum Streptophyta; class Magnoliopsida; order Brassicales; family Brassicaceae; genus Leavenworthia; species Leavenworthia alabamica. The sequence continues at coordinate 227,811 of KE156403.1, forward strand.
TCAGTTCTCTTTTGTCGACACTGCAAAACGAAGAACATAAATACACCAAAACAGAACAACAAGGTAAAGAAATTTTCAAAATTAATCAGAATCCAGAAATCAATGAATGTCCAATGTTCAGTATTCAACCTAATTTCAAATAAAAAATCAATTTCAAAAACCCTAATAGATCAAAAACCCAAACTGATAAATTCAAACCTGGTGACAAGTTTTTCCCTTAGCTGAATCATCAACCCTTGATTCGTTCTGATCCTTGCTCAACACCGCCATTACAGAGACAACCTGAAAATGAATAATCGCGATTTAGGTTTCTTTCACTGGGCTCACGATTATGAATTCCTTGTTTGAAGGAATGAAAGATAAGAGAGAGAGATCCCAAAGATTTTTGGATTTGGGTTTCCCTCCAATACTGAAATTTTGGGCGGGGAGTGAAGATTTCCAAGTTTTAGAATTTTCAGGGTCAGCCAGTACTGACACCCAACTAAATAATCTAAGAACAGTACAAACTTACAAGGTAAATAATTTTGACTCAAAATAAAATAAAAGAGTGTAATAGTTTTGACTTTAAAATGTAATAATTTTTTTTTTTACAAACCACAGTATTATAAACTTTATATTATAAAATTACACCATCTAATCTGAAAATTATAATCTATTAACTACAAATTTTTATTTTTATTAAATAGTAATTACTTGGTTATTTCCTGAAACAATATAAAGTTTTTTTATTTTATTAATTTAAATAAGAGTTAGGTTACATCATTTGATATGGGCTTATATTTATATTTACATCATTTGATATGGGCTTATATTTAGGTTACAATATATATTTTTCATGGTTGACATTTTTGAGAATTTTAAATATTATTTGACTGACGAGTTAATTTAATTTAATATTATGTAAGAAAAAACGATTATTAAAGTAGAATCCTTGGAAGAAATCTTAAACAATTCAACCACTTGACTAGTTAAAGACTCTAATTTAAGAAAAAAATGTTTCTTTAATAAATATCTGGATTATGATAAGATACTAAAAGATTTCTCTATTAAATTATTTAAATTTATAAATTATCATCTCTGTAGATTAAATTTTTAAATGATTTCATATCCCATTCAATACCAATGTTGCTGTTGATGAAAGTGGAGAAACTCTTGAATAATAAATTAATTAATCTTGTTTTAAGAAAACTTATAGATATGTTATTGAATTTTTCTGAAATTTTAATAAATACATCTACTTATATATATCAAATAAATTAGTAACGTCTAGTTGTATAATACTACCAATCGTTTCATTTTCACAAGGAAGAGACATTAAAACTATCCAAAAAAGAATCACTGATTATTTAAATTCAATTTTTAGTATCAAGCCTATAACATTAATTGATATCAAAATTTTGCCAAAAATGTCCAATCAATCTTATGGTAAATGGTTTTTTTTGTAAATCTACTATAAATAACTTTTCCAAATTTATGCACCTTTTTTTTTACATAACACAATTATGCCTAAACACATATTTTTTTAGAGTAATTCATTGTAATATCATCATTTATGACAAAATTACATTATTTTCATTAATTATACATAAATAATATTTTTATTAAAATTATATTTTTAATTTAATGTTAGGGTTTAGTATTTAGTAGTTGAGTTTAGTTTTTTATTATTTTGGTTGAATATTTAGTGGTTGAGTTTAATATTTATTGTTTAATTTTTGTGTAATTTTTCAAAAATATAATTTAATTTTAATTCAGTTAAAATATTAAATTTTAATTTTATTTTAAATTAATTTTAATGGTATTTGTGGAAATTAAAATTAATTTAGTGATATTTTTGAAAATTATCCTATTTTATTATATTTTATTGCAAATAAATATTTAGTAGGATTTATTTGTATGTTGACCAAAAAAAGTTTAGTATTTAATTATTTATATTAAGGGAGAATCTTGCTGGATTCTAAAGTTTAGCTCAGAATGTTACATCCTAGTCAGCATCCACCGACTCACAAAGACAAATCTTCACCTTTAATTCTTATCTTTTTATTTTTATTTTTTGTCAAATAAAAATAATTCTTATCTTCTAATCAATTTAAAAACCATGACCCATCCTTTCCTTGGTGTCTCTGACTCGACTTTCTTAGTTTTTTACAGAAAATTACGGCGAAATTCTTCTTTTATACTTTACTCTAAATTAATTAGAGTTTAATTAAGGAAAAATTAGAGTAATAATTTATATTTAATCCCATTTTTTTGTTAATCCTTATCCAAAAACACGCATATACATAGAGCTGTAATAATCCATATTGTATTAACTTCACAACGGTTTCTTTGATCATATAACTAATTCAAAATTTATTATCAAGAAAATATGGGTTATCAATAATATAATATAGTAACATATATTGATATATTATTACAACATATGTACACGCATAAAAGCCTTGTATATGTCTATAAATAACATAAACACACAAAAACGCTTTCAAGAACACCAAAACCAAAAGAAGAAGAAATAAACCAAAACGTTCTTAATAGTTTCAAATGGCTAACCGTTTCCTCCGACCAAAACTCATCCACCGTTTCTCCACCGCAAGCCCCGTCGGTCCTCCGACCACCACCATCCCTGATATTCTTTCCTTTGACCAACCAAAACCAGACGTTGACCTAGATCTTTCCGACCAAGCTCGACTCTTTGATTCTGTCCCAATCTCTAACCTCCTACGCTCAACCGCTGTACTTCATGCCACCTCCATAGGCCCTATGGTCGATCTTGGCTCGTGGCTTATGAGTTCAAAACTCATGGAAACATCCTTTACACGTGATCTAGTCCTACGTCTCGTTAAAGGAACGTTTTATGACCATTTCTGCGCAGGGGAAGATGCCGCTGCTGCCGCAAGGCGCGTNTGTACGGCGTTGAACATGCCGAAGACAGTGGCGCGTGTGATAATAACATTCATAAGTTCATTGAAACCGTTGAAGCTGCTAAAACCTTACCTACGTCTCACGTAAGACATTCTCATTTCTATTTTTTTTTTCATTTAATATATATATTTTTTTTCATCAGTTTAGGTTTGTCTTAATCGAATTGCTTTGCTAACGAATACTTAGTTTATTGGTTAAGAAGAATAATTTAATTATTCCATAATTATTTTTGTGTTACATAGATCCATTTTTGCTAGTTAGGTCTACAACAAATTACTGTAGATATATTTTTATATTATATTATATGGAAATGTATAAAAACGTGGATTAATATGGAACCAATCTAAACCGACAAAAGGGACCGACACGTTTAAAGAACATTAAATTATTTAATAAAAATGATATAACCCTTTAGGAAAAATCAAAATTATTTGAAAAGTATAAAACAGAAATAACAAACCTTAAAAGAAAAAAGAACACGATCTTGTCTGCATTTTATTTTTGTTTATTATGAATTTAATAATCAAAGTCACGTCAGTTTCTCGTCAGCTTTAAAGTTAGCACGTTAACCACGCAATGACGATAGATTTGGATATTTGAATAGTCAACTACACTAGAGGAATATTCTTCGGTTTACAATAATCCCGGTTTATACCGGTTCAATAATTAATTTAACAATCTTTATTGGTTCTTTGTCTGAACAGTTAAGCTCAGTGGTGGTGAAGATTACAGCGATTTGTCCAATGAATCTCTTGAAACGAGTAAGTGATTTACTCCGGTGGCAATACAAGAACCCAAATTACAAACTTCCATGGAAACTCAATTCATTTCCGGTTTTCTCCGGTTTAAGTCCTCTTTACCACACAACCACCGAACCAGAACCATTAACAATTGAAGAAGAACAAGAACTTGAAAAAGCCCACGAACGAATCAAATCAATCTGTCTTAGATGTCAAGAATCTAACGTACCATTACTAATCGATGCTGAAGACACAATTCTCCAACCAGCTATAGATTACATGGCGTATTGGTCAGCAACTATGTTCAATTCCGACAAAGATCGACCTATTGTTTACAACACGATTCAAGCTTATTTGAAAGATGCAGGAGAAAGATTACACTTAGCTTTAGAAGAATCAAAGAAGATGAATGTTCCTATTGGGTTTAAATTAGTGAGAGGTGCGTATATGTCAAGTGAAGCTAGGTTAGCTGATTCCTTGGGTTACAAGTCACCAGTTCATAACACTATTCAAGATACACATGATTGTTATAATGAGTGTATGATGTTTCTAATGGAGAAAGCTTCTAATGGCTCAGGCATTGGTGTCATTTTGGCCACACATAACACCGATTCTGGTAAGTCACTGAAGCATCTTTGGTTTGTTCTATTCGTTTTGGAATTGTTCTTATTTGAGATTCATAATAGGTAAGCTAGGAGCTAGGAAAGCAAGTGAGCTTGGGATCGATAAAGAAAACGGAAAGATCGAGTTTGCACAGCTTTATGGCATGTCAGATGCGTTATCATTTGGATTGAAAAGAGCTGGTTTCAATGTTAGTAAGTACATGCCATATGGGCCGGTGGAAACTGCAGTTCCATACCTTATCCGACGGGCATATGAGAACCGTGGTATGATGTCTACAGGTGTACTAGACCGCCAACTTATGAGGTAAACTCACTCTAGTTTTGTTCATTAGTCATTTATATATTAGGTTTATGTTGTTGATTCATAGTAACACAAGTTTATAATTCCTGGTTTAACAATATATATCTCCGGTTTAATCCATTATAAGATATGTAGCACTGGTTTAATTAGTTTGATTGTGTTAAGTATGTGTTTGGTGGTTTGTATGTGTCTTTGTAGGATGGAGCTAAAGAGAAGACTTATGGGTTGGTGAATGTTCTTCAATGATGGAATCTGGCAAATGTAGAAATTATATATGAATTATTTATAAGTAGCAAAAATATATGAAGTAGCTTTATCACGAAAGGGTAAATATCCTTGTGATCAACTATAATGCAATTTATATATATTATTTTATGTTTAATCAATAATTTAGTTATTACTGAAGATTCACTATGATTTATAAAATGTGGTGTTCTTCATGATTCTTTTAGTGTATATTCTTCATAGCTAGGCACTGAAAGATCAATTAAAATGTAGGAAAAATTCTAAAAAGTATATGAACCCAACAACATTTCAGTTATATATACAACACTTACTGTTTAGACCGTAACTCAACGATCCAATTTTTATATCGTGTTACAAAGTCCAGTTCGAGCTCAAATCAAAATCAAAAAGAGAATACATATATAACGAGCTCTTAGGGGTTTTATCTCTAATTTTTCTGTCATCCTGTTCAGAACAGAAAGAGAGAGAGATCAATTAACATAGCGATTAATTGGTGTGAGTGTATATGTATCAAAGTTTCTCTATAATCAAAATATACCAGGACTTAGCTGCAGTGGTGGAAGTAAAAATATCATAGTCAAAATATAAAAGTTAAATTTTATAGTTGTCAATATATATAAAAAGAGATAACAAGAGAACAGATGATAAAAATACAACAAACAAAGTAACAAATGGTACATGAAATGTATTACATTTTTAATTTTTCTTTATTTTTTTTTTTTTGGTACTGTCTTACATTTATATAAAGATAAATATACAGACAGGTAGTTTGTGATGTTACAATAAGAGGTCGTCACAATATTATGTTTTTGCCTTCGATTAGTAACGGCACGGACACAATATAATATACAATATAATATTGTGACGACCATTATATAAAAGAAAAAAAGAGACTATGTAATATGTATATGGGAAAGAAGACGAAACCATCAATTAGCCTTATTAATTCACGACGTTACTTTTATTGAAAGGAAGGTAAAGTTGACTAACCTTATTACTAAATTGGCAAAGTCAACAGATGTTTGTATTTTTTTTGGTTCATTAAAAAATATGTATTTAGTTTGGCAAAAATGTGTTAGTTTAGTATTTAACTGACCATTTTCCCATTATATAATGTATATACAATATTATATTGTGACGACCATTATATAATAGTATATTATATTGTGTTCGTGCCGTTACTAATCGAAGGCAAAAACATAATATTGTGACGACCTCTTATTGTAACATCACAAACTACCTGTCTGTATATTTATCTTTATATATATATTTATGTTTTTTTTTTTNGTCACATAATTACAAGGAAATCTTTATATATATATATTTATGTTTCACTGGATTCTTTCTTCTCAACTTACTACTTTCATTTTTAAGATCATTTCTGTTCTATAATTAATGGCCTCTTTCGTTGTTTTCTACACCTTCTTGATTCAGTTCTTTGTTATACCAAACCAGAATCCTAACGAAACACTAAATCCACCAACTGAAGTCTCACCACCACCACCGTCATCTTCTTCCCTAAACCAGACACAACCACAACCACAACCATCTTCTCTTCTACAAATACATCAGACTAATTCTTTCCTCGACGTAGCACCCCCACATCCGTTGAATCTCTCCAACCATGTACCTGATCCTCATCATATGGACAAACTTAGCTGGACGGCTCTTGGATACTGTCTCGCTGCAGGTCTTCAATTCATTAATGCAATCTACGCACAAGTGGCAAATCCAAAAAGTATCTCTTTCCGAGTCCAGCTTCTCTCTCTGCTCCTCAACATAGCACTTTGTCTCTTAATTGCAGCAAATGTGATATTTGCAAGGACACATCCAAATATGTCTTTCGTGATGGATCGAGTCGGCTCAGTTATTGTCTTCATTTCTGCAATTATCGCTGCTATGCCAACAATCCCTGAGTACGTTTCTATTGGACTTGTCATGTTCATAATTATTGTTTATGCTCTTCATCGACGCTTCTTCTCTTAAACTCATAACAATCATTTTTAAGACACTTCTTGTATAATTTATTACTTTGTTTGTTGTCGTTTTATTACATATTTTGGGTAATAGACATATTAAGCCGTTGACCAAAAAAAAAAAAAACATATTAAGCCCAAAAGTCATGTTGTAATTTTTTCTTTGACTGTCATGTTGTAACGTAACTTAATAAAAATTATCTATTGTTTTGTTAATTTGCTTAACATGGTTAATTTTATTGCTAAAACAAATTGCTTTATTTTCTTGTATTACGTAATATGATGTTCCCATGATTTCGATCTAGGGATTTATTTATACTAGGCAACATGCATGATGCATGGCCCATAAATCCCAAAACTAAAAACTGAATTAGAAACTAATTCATAAAATGATTAATCTGAGTTCGGTTTAACTTCAAATTTAAAATCCAATCAATTCTACGCAAATCTCATTGATTTTATCATAAACCAGTTAAATACTCATTAACTTCTAATTATTTAGATATTTTGAATTTTTCTGGTTTCGGTTTACAAATATTTTTATAAAACTGATATGAATCCAAACTGAAAAATTTCTAATAATGTTCAAATTCAAATTCTATTATTTTTGTTTCTCAGCCTGAAATTGTCAATTCCAAAAATTTGATCATAAGAAACACATTCATCATACTACTCCTTAAGCTTCATGAGACCCATAAAAACTCATGTGAGATCCATTGTTTGTTTTTTAGTAAGGCTTAAACTTACGAGCAGCTCTAAGTTGTTGTATCCTCTTCTTATCTTGCTCAAACTTACTCTGAAGCGCCAATAATTCTGTCAACAAAACAACAATAAACCAAGAATCAATCATCAGAATCAGGACAGTGACCCGAACCAAACAGAAACAGACACAAGCCATGTTTGAAGCTTTTGAATGTATAAAACCAAAGACTTACCATTGCGTTGTGCTTCTCGCCTTTGGAAACGGTAGAAACCATGAGCAACAGACTCATTTTGTTTCTTCTTAGCTACCTTATCTTCCAAAGCTGTCTGAGAAACAGATCCAACGGTCGTTCCAGTTTCGGTTTCTGTTGTTTTTTTCCTTCCTTTGTGATGTACTACCACAGTCCATCCACCTTCTGCAGCTTTAGCTTCTCGTTTTTGTTTCTCCTGTTCAATACATATGGCAGCATTAGACAATGAACATGAATGCTTCAAAATGCAGCAGTTCATGATATAAAGAACCTGTTCAAGGTGTTCATCGTGAGCAGTCATGAAGTCATCGATTCTTTTTTGCAGCTCGTCTAAACCGGGTCTACTCTCATAGTAATCAGTAACCCACTCTGCATTTCTCACAGAAGACTCATTAACTTATGGTCAGAAACAGATTCAAGAGTTTTCAGAAATGGCAAAATCATTTTCATACTTTTCATTCCCTTTGAGCAATCCTCATCGCCTGAAGAAATTTCATAAACATCTTCCTCATCTTCAGTTTCGTTTATCTTATCTGATGATTTATCATTCTCTTTTGTAGAGGTCAGATCCATCTTCTTCTTCTTACTTGATTTCTTAGACTTCCCTAAAGAAACCAAAACTACTATATAAGAAAACAACCCAACCACACCATGACATAAGAGCAAAGGTCAGAACTTACGGTTTCTTATTTCACACATAATACCATTCACAAAAACATCATATGATACACTTAGATAGCCAATAAAGTTCACAAACTAACATGAAATGAACACAAAATATAACTAAACTTAACATCATATGACAATGAACTCTCACCTTCCCTTTTCATACTATCATCTTCATTATCAACTGTCAAACATAGTATTCACAAAAACATCATATGTATGATTTAGATAGCCACTAAAGTTCACAAACTAGTAAAAGAAACTATTATACGAGAAGTTATATCTCAAAGTGCCTCATGAACACAAAATATAAGGAACATGGTAATGAACTGTCACCTTCTCTTTTCAGATTATCATCTTCATCATCAACGGAAACACTAGTTACTTCATCAACCTTCCTTTTCTTCATCGTCTTGTTCATTTTGCTCTTCTTTACTTTGACTTTCTCATCTAAAGTAGCTATAAGAAGTTAACAACAACCAAAGATACTAAACTCAGTATCAAAATCTAATAACAGTGTAGTATCCTATTGAAAATTTCACCTTCAAGCTTTGGTTGAGATTGTTTACTTATATCAACATTGTCTCCTTTCACTTTCTTCTTCTTCTTATTCATCTTCTCACTAAGCTTACTCTCAACTGGTGAACTAACTATTTCCTCAGCCATCTTCTTCTTCTTCTTTAGCTCAACCTTCTTAATTTTGGGTTTCTCACTTGAATTAGCTGTTAAGTAAATTATACTAAAATTCAACACTAGAACACATCTTATAACACTATGAATCACTAAACGTAGCCTGAGGATCGATACTAAGAGGAAAATAAACAAACAAGAGAAATTAAACTTTACCGCCTTGGAGATTTCTCTTCTTTAGCTTTCTCGTCTCCTTCATCTTCTTTCTGTCTCGTGATATCTCTATCGGCCACTATCGCCGTCGATGCTCTCGGAAAAATTATAAGTAACGACGATGTAAATTAGGGTTTTTGATTTTGAGGTTTTTCAACTGAAGCCCGATAGATATAAGGGATAAGGTTGTAAATAATAGCAAGATGACAGGATATATTCGTCATTTTAATAAACCAGCTTTTTCCCGGTTCTATAAAATACAATACAATCGATTCGGTTTGTTTATTTCGGTTGGTGTCCAATTTCGTTGGTACTATTCTACATAATCCGGTCTGGTTCTTCTACTTTGTTGAATTAATCAAATCAAACAAGAACTAAAAACTAAATAAGAGATCAAATTCATTAGAGCGAGTCAATTTAGCTAAAAATATCCAAAAAAATAACGAGTCAAACGACAAATTTAACCACACATTATATTCAAACACTTAACTGACACGTGTCAGAAAATGAAAGCTTCATGAGAGCTCTATAAATTATGGAACCTTTGGAGAAAACTATAATTCAACTTGATTCCATAATCACACTTTTATTCAAAAAAACTTATCTAAAGCTCAAAAATGTCAAGCAACCAGAACCTAAGCTACCAAGCTGGCCAGGCCAAAGGCCAAACCCAGGTCAATCCTATATTATTCCAACTACAGTTTTGTTACAAGTGCTGATCCAAAATTATTAGGGTTAAAAAGTTTTTTTTTGTTTTATAAAAACAAATAATTTTAATAAGTTAAGTATATGTGTTAACACCTAAAACTAATTTACATAAGTAGATTAATAATTTTATATAAATTAATTTAATATATTTTTATACTTACATAATTTTATAAGTATGGAAATTATTATTTATAAATAAAATATTTATATTTACTTATGTAAATTAAGTGATTATATAATTAATAAAATTATGCTTTATTATATTTCTTATAAGCATAATATAAATTTTTTATATTTATAAAATATATTATTAGTGGTAAAATAAAATATTTTAAGATATTTTAGTCATTATCCTGATTATTACATCTTTAATATATAGGAAACTAACATTTACAATTTATTTAGGATAATCATTTATTGGATAATTATATATTTTTATTTAATTAAATAATTGATGGTGCTCAGGAGAAGGCTAGCACTATGATGGACAAGGCAAGCAATGCTGCCCAATCTGCCAAGGAGTCTCTTCAAGAGGTTCATAAAATTTATGATTTAATTAAATCATACATAATAAAATTATTAACTTATAAGATTTTTTATTTATAATAATTTGGGATTAAATTGTTTTATGTGTAAATATTTATATAGACGGGCCAGCAGATTAAGGAGAAGGCCCATGGAGCTTCTGAATCAGTGAAGAATGCAACTGGCATGAATAAATGAAGACAATATTATTATATCATATGATCAATAATGCTATTTTTATTTATGAATAAGACATAAAGATTGTGTTTAACGGTTTGATTATTCAAACTGTTAGTTTTTATTTATTTATTTATTTAGTATCTCATGATATATTGTATTCTTTGAGATCATTATTCATTATTAATTAGACTTTGCTATGCAAAAAACATTTTTTAATAACACATTTAGTATGCTCTAAAATATTCGACTTGCAAATCCAGGCTAATTTGTTATGATCATATTTAAATTTTAATTATACTAAAAATATTCATAAATACATAATATAAAAATATTTAAACTTATGGTTATTTTCTTCTTGAGTTGTAGTCAATTCTATGAATTTACATGTATCTATAATATATTCATCTGTCAATATGTTTGACTATTAATTGATTGATTAGTTCATACATGAGAGAAAATTATTAGAAAATGACATTTCAACAATTTAGGTAAAATATATAATATTGAATATTGAACTATTTTAATGAAATTCACAGAAATTTAATTTTAAATCTATCAAAAGTAGTTAACGTGAATAAGTTAATTTTTAACTTTTTTTATTAATTATTATTTGAGTTTAAATTTTATTAATTTAGTTGTGTTTCTATATTAAATTTTAGTTTTTAATACATATTTAGTTTTTAAATCTTAATATTATTTTTATTTTCTAAAAGAAAAATAAATTTATGCAAAAAGCATAAAATATTAAGAAATAAAATGTTTCAAAAGATTTTTGAAGTATTATAATTTAAATGTTCAACCTACTATATATTTAATTTTTTATAAAAATTTATTAACGTGTAGGTTTTGTTTAGATTTCAACTAATTCCAACAAATTAATAAAAAATATTATTTTTTTGTATCTTTAACCAAATAAACACACATCCTTGTATAATATTATTAATATTAATTCAACAAAATAAGAAAAATAAATAAATTCCAATTTAAAAGTCTTATAAATAGTTTTGTTGAGCGCCAAACAATCTCACAAAAAAGCTATAATTTCCCTCTCTTCCTTAACCTCTCATTCTCTGCATCTTCTTCTCCTTCACCACATTTAAAAGCTTCTCAAATCTTTCAAAAACCATCTCCATCGTTTCGAGAACTAGGGTTTATATTAGATCTACGAAACCTAATTCTCATTCCCGCCTCATTTTCCTGATTGAGATCATCTTCTTTCCAATTTCACAATCCAGGTTTTTCAATTTCTTACTTCTGATTTTAATTTCGATTTTTCAATTCTAACTCATAATTTTGAATGATTTCAGGAAAAATAAAGATGGCGATGACAGATAATACACAGACGGAGATTCAAATCATCCACTCTGTTGATGATGATATTCAAGCTCCATTGTTACAAGAATCAGATACAGATAGAGGAGAATTCAATGGAGCTTCATTTTCTGGTGCTGTTTTCAATTTAGCTACAACCGTTATTGGTGCTGGAATCATGGCTTTACCTGCAACAATGAGGATCTTGGGACTTATACCTGGAATCTCAATGATTGTTTTAATGGCTTTTTTAACCGATGCATCTGTTGAGTTCTTGCTTAGGTTTAGTAGAATTGGGCAACAAAGATCTTATAGTGGAGTAATGAATGATTCTTTTGGGAAACTTGGAAGGATTCTGTTACAAGTTTCTGTGTTTGTTAGTAACATTGGTGTTTTGATTGTTTATATGATCATCATTGGTGATGTTTTAGCTGGAAAGAATGAAAATGGAATACATCATGATGGTATGCTTGAAGAATGGTTTGGTAAAACATGGTGGAATAAGAGAAGTTTTGTTCTTGTCTTTACTACTCTCTTTGTGTTTGCTCCATTAACAAGCTTCAAAAGGATTGGTCTGTATATATTTTTTTACTTCCTGGAGCTTTAACATCATCAAGTTTATGTATTCTAATGGCTTCATTGATGTTTCTTTTGCAGATTCATTGAGATTTACATCTGCTATATCACTTGGATTAGCAATTGTTTTTCTTGTTATTACTGCTGGAATCACAATCTTAAAGTTGTTTAGTGATGGTTTAATGATGCCAAAACTATTACCAAACTTCACTGACTTGTCATCTTTCTGGAAGCTTTTCACTGTTGTTCCTGTGCTTGTCAATGCATACATCTGTCATTACAATGGTAATTAATAATCTAATCCTTAAAGTCATCATTTTCAAGAATCAAACAAAGATGATTCATGTTTATCAATGTTTGCTTTTGCAGTTCATAATATACAGAACGAACTTGAAGACCCATCTCAGATAAAAAATGTAGTTAGATCAGCAATTACAATGTGTTCATCAGTTTACATAATGACAAGCTTATTCGGATACCTTTTATTCGGTGATGGTACATTAGATGATGTTCTTGCAAATTTTGATACAGATCTTGGAATCCCATTTGGTTCAATACTAAATGATGCAGTAAGATTCAGCTATGCAGCTCATCTAATGCTTGTGTTCCCAATTGTTTTCTATCCATTAAGAGTAAACATTGATGGTCTTTTTTTCCCAATGGCTTCATCAACACTTACTTCATCTAATATGAGGTTTGGTTCAATCACTGTTGGTCTCATTGGTGTTATCTTCTTTGGTGCAAACTTCATACCAAACATTTGGGATGCTTTTCAATTTACTGGAGCAACTGCTTCGGTTTGTATCGGTTTCATTTTCCCTGCTGCTGTTATCTTAAAGTAAGAAGATCTTATAAGCTATAGTAATATTAAGAGAGATTGGTTTTTATGGAACCTAATGTTCTTGTTTTGTTTCCAGGGATCGTCATAACCAAGCAACGAACAAGGACAAGATTGTAGCCATTTTCATGATTGTTATTGCTGTTTTCTCTAATGCAATTGCCATTTACAGTGATGCTTATGCCTTATTCAAGAAGATCATAATCATGTTTACAACATGAAAGGTAGTGATTTTTTTTAGAATTCTCTGTATATAAAGAGTGAGGTCAGTTTTTTTTTTACTTTTACACTGACCAATTGTAAAAAAGTGATAATTATCTTGTAAAAAAGTACAGTTTAATGGAGTAAAATTTGCAATATAAGAATCACTCTGTCACATAAATGATAAAACAATATCAAAAGTATTGTTACAATGTTAAAAATACAGTAAGCAATAACAAGTCATCACACAACTCCAAAACACACAGAATTATAAAGAGAGAGCCTTCAAACAAATGTTGACTTTTATGAGAGTTGACTCTATCTTTATCTCTCACACTGATCTGTTAAAAATATTAAAATACAGTAAGCAATAACAAGTCTTCACACAACTCCCAAAACAAAGAGGCTATAAAGAAGAAGAAGAGTAAGTAAAAATGTTGACTTTTATGAGTTGACTCTATCTTCATCTCTCTTTTGTTTCAATTACTGGAATCAGCTTGAGAAGGGAAACATGGTCTCCACACAGTTTCATTGCCAATATCCATCAAAGCTATTCCTTGTCTTGTTAAATTTTCTCTAATCTGATCACTTTTTTCGAAATCTTTATTCTTCCGCGCCATGATCCTTTCTTGTATTAACTGAGAAATATCTTCTTCTCTTATTCCAGCTCTTGTTAGTGTTTTTAGTTTCATTTCTTTCAAAAGTTCTGCATAACTTAGAGTAGTTAGCAAACCAAGTACATCAAGAACTTCCTTTGCTGCTTTCTCGATCGCAATAAGTGATACAAGCATTGACATTAGCTGTTTCCTCGGCATTTTCTGAAAATAAAAGTATAAACCTTGAGTTTGTGAATGTAAGAGGTACAGATAAAGAAGAAGACAAAAGTATAAACCTTGAGTTTGCTGAGTGAAGCATTGATGAACTTCAATGCATCTAGGTAAGCACCAGTAAGTATATGTGCAGTATTCAAATCATCTAACATCTTTGCTTCAAACTCACTTTTTAGCTTGTTAATAATGTCTTTGGCTTCTTCATTTAATTCGGCTTTTTCACCTTCAGATGTTAATGCTTCTTGATATGGTGACAAACCTTCAACAAGATCTTGTAATGTCTGAAAAACAGAACATAAACTATGAATTTGTCTCACATATAAATAATTTTGAAAAGATATCTAATGCACTGTACCTGGTAAACATAATATAAAGCTTCTGATGAACTCTCTAGGTGAGACTCCGAGAAACTCAGAGGGGAACGATACTGTGCACTCATCAAGAAGTGTCTCAGAGCTAAGGGATGATAGTTAACAGTGATCTACACAGTTTGAAACACAAAAAAATCCAAAGTAAGATTCAATTATTATACTAGCAATAAATTAAGAACATACCTCTCTAATTGTTTTAAAGTTTTTCATCGATTTTGCCATCTTCTCGTTATTAATAGTAACATGACCATTATGTAACCAGTAATTAACACCAGCATCCTCACAAGCAGCACATGTCTGAGCAATCTCGTTTTCATGATGTGGGAATTTAAGATCTTCACCACCTCCATGAATGTCAAATTTTGGAGATAGATAATGAACACTCATTGCACTACACTCTATGTGCCATCCTGGTCTTCCTGGACCCCAAGGACTCTCCCAACTTGGTTCATCAGGTTTTGCAGCCTGCATAAGTTTATGTTTAAACGACAATACATCATAAACCATAGGATTTTTTTTATTCTCAAACCTTCCATAATGCAAAATCAGCAGGGTTACGCTTTCGTGAATCAACAGCAACACGCTCACCAGGTCTTGTATGTTCTAACACTTGCCCAGATAATTTACCATAGTTAGGTGATTTGTCAACAGAGAAGAAGACATCACCTTCAACTACATACCCACAATCTTTCTTAATGATCTGTAACAGGCAAGTGAATCATACAAATTACTAATAATCACAATCTTTCTCAATGATCTCTTATCAAGCTAACATACCGTTTCAATCATCTTTATAATGTGATCCATATGATCGCTAACACGAGGCTGGTGAGTGGGAAGAAGGCACTGAAGAGCACCCATATCTACTAAATATTCTTCACAAAACTCATTACTCAACTCTATCGGATCCACTCCACGTTCATTAGCACGGTTGATAATCTACAGAAATCCAAAATTCACATTGAAAGATTCTAAAACATGACATCAACCTAAGCATAATAAACAACTAGCAAATCCAAAACTCCATAAATTGCTTAAAAATACATAAAAAAAACAAGAAAATTCCAGTTAAATTTAGAAAGTTTAATGGAATTGTAAGTTGAGCTTTTAAAATATAATCATACCTTGTCATCAACATCTGTGAAATTACGAACAAAAACAACTTCATAACCCAAATGCTTCAAGTATCTGCATAAGTACCAATAAAGAAAATTTCAAATCTAAGAACATTCTTTGATCCAAATATCAAACTCGAGAATAAGTCAAAAGTCAAAACAATATGCAAAAAAATTCAAATATTATTTATCTTAAATTCTAAGCTATGTGATCGGGTTTAAGAACTGAATCTTAACAATCTAACACTAATTGAAAACAATTTCAAAGAGAAGAGAGACCTGTACAGAACATCAAAGGAAACGGCGGCGCGTGCATGGCCGATATGGCTGAAATCGTAAGCAGTGATACCACATACATATAATCCAATTTTTCCAGGATTGATTGGAATAAATACTTCCTTCTGTTGAGTCATCGTATTGTATAGCTTCAACTCCATTTTCTCAGTCTCCATCTCTTTCTATCAAAGCTCTACGATGAAGAGGAACAAATAAAGGAATGAAACTTTTTCTTATTTTGATGTTTCTCTTTTCTCACCCGACAAGTAATATAACAGTGTAACTTAGTCGAAAAGGTCTTCGGTCCGTTAGGTTGATGGGCCGGTCTGGCCCAATTTGATTTATCTTTGCCGTGTAGTTTATATTTATATATATATTAAATATTAATTTTTCTTATTTTGACGTTTCTCTTTTCTCACCCGACAAGTAATTTAACAGTGTAACTTAGTCGAAAAAGTCTTGGGCCCGTTAG
>KE156403.1:253323-300632 GCA_000411055.1 Leavenworthia alabamica
GAACCAAGCCCCACATCATTGTCACAGAACGAAGAATCCTCGACGCCAGCGGAAGTCTCATCAATGAACCCTCCGCCTCCCAGAAACCCTAACCAACCTAATAATGAGACAACGGAAGTAATAGAACCCAAGCTAACGGAAGAATCCAAGGACGATTCCGTCGCTGTAGACGCGGATAAGCCACCTAATGCTCGAGCTTTGAAGCAGAATCCTGTGCCTTACACTATTCCAGAGTGGAGTGGCCCTCCATGTCACCAATTTCAGCTTGAAGTTCTCAAAGAAGGAGCCATTGTTGACCAATTAAACATGTAAGTAAAGCTCTAATGGATGTATTTTCTTATATAATTTTAGCAATTTTGATTTGTAATAATTTAATTTCTCTTTGTAGACATGAGAAAGGAGCTTACTTGTTTGGACGTGACAGTATCTGTGATTTTTCTCTTGAACATCCGTCGATTTCTCGGTTTCATGCAGGTGATTAATTACTTTAAGCTCTCAAATTTGGATTAAGCTGTTTTTTAAATCGATTTGTATTTGATTATATTGCCAGTTATTCAATACAAGAGAAGTGGAGCTGCATATTTATTTGATCTTGGAAGTACTCATGGAACGTTGATTAACAAGAAGAAGGTGTTTTTTTTAATCAATAGTTTGATATATTGACCTCTTGTGGCATTGTAATAAATAATAATGGTGTGGTGTGATTATTGCAGGTGGATAAAAGGGTTTTTGTGGATTTACATGTTGGTGCTGTTATTCGCTTTGGCTTGTGAGTTTATCTTCTGTTAAGCTCATGATGATTTTCCTTGTTAGTTTTTTCCTTGCTGTGATTTTTTTCTGAGCTATTTCCTTTTTTTTTTCTTATGTAGTTCGTCTCGACTGTATATTTTCCAAGGACCTTTGGAGTTAATGCCACCTGTAAGATATATATTTCACTTTATGCAATTTAGGTTTTTGTTCATATGGGTGTTCTTGAAGCTACATGTACTAGTTCTGAGTGTTAAAAAAGAGTACAGATCCTCAAAGTCTGTTAACATATCGGATATCGGTTTGAACATTTGATTCAGTTGAACTGTTCTGTCTAAATGAATTCATATGTACCTATTCATGCTCAGTGCTTAACAATGTCTGTCCTTGCTATATATAGTGTGTCCTCTTAGTCATGGATTTCTTACCAGTGCTGTTATTTGAGAAATGTAACTAAAGAATTTAGAAGATATATATTTTTTTTACTTTTGTTGTCTATTGAGTTTTGATTTTTCTTATCATCTAGCTTTAATTATTGCTGTCCTTTTGATTTGCTTTTGGTATTAATTTTTAGGAGAAAGACTTGCAATTAATCAGAGAAGCAAAGATGAGACTAGAAATGTCGGAACGAGAAGCTTCACTTCGGCGAGCAAGACAGCAAGCATCCATGGCTGATGGTGTTTCGTGGGGCATGGCGGAAGATGCCATTGAAGAAGAAGAGGTAATCATAACTTTTTCCTCTATTCGTTTTGTTGACTCGAGTGTCTCAGGTTCAGGATTTTTGAAATCAATATTTCTGACTGACCTTATTTCTTGTACTGTTTGGATATGTAGGACGATGTTGAAGAAATTACATGGCAAACATATAGTGGAGAACTCACTCCAAAGCAAGAAAAAACTAAGGAGAAAGTACTGAAACGGTTGGAGAAGGTTAGTTTTTCTCATTCCCAATGTTTTTCTTTGAATGAAAGGCTTTAGTACCTAAGTCATTAGGTTCGTCTTTTTCTCTCCTCCTATGTTTCACCCTTCACTATCTCATTGCAATTTATGAATTGCTCTAACTTCCGTTCATTCATAAATATGAATTATAGATGTTCTGTTTAATTTCAAGACTACACTCACACTTTGCTTCATCTTTACATGTTTACTTCTGCTTAGATTGGCCATATGAAGAAGGAAATAGCAGCTATTCGAGCCAAAGACATTTCTCAGGGTGGATTGACACAAGGACAACAAACACAAATCGCCAGGAATGAGCAGAGAACAGCTGAGGTAACCTTTATGTTAATCTGAAATGTCCTGTAAATATTTTATTTTAGTTGCAAAACTCAGTGTCTGGCTTACAGTCTCTTTTTGTACATCTATCTGATTAGATTTTCCATTTCTATAAAATGTATGATAGCTTCTGGAAGAACTTGAGAACTTGGAGGAGACACTAAATGACAGCATACGAGAAAGTTTGGGTGCGAAAACAGGGAAAAAAACCCATGGCAAGAAGAAAGGAATTGTAGAAGACGAGGAAGACTTATCGAGGTAATCTTTCTTGTGCCTAGACTTTTTGTTCTCTAAGGCATCTTGTAGCTTGTGTTTTATGTGTTCTGGTTCTCATAGGTAATATTTTATGTTCTTTTCAGTGATGAAGATGACTTCTATGACCGAACCAAGAAGAAACCATCAACCCAGAAAGGCAGTGAAAGCCAGACTGTAGAAACCGTTGATTCTCTTCTTGATAAGAGAGACAATGTCTTGAAAGAAATAGAACAAAAAAATGAACAGCTTTTGGCAGAGAAGAATAAGATTGAGACAGAGAATGTCACAGAAGTTGCAACAGGAGACTCCCTTGATGCATACATGACTGGGCTTTCTACTACACTTGGTAAATTACTCTTTTTTTTCTCGGTCTTAGTGGTTTATACATTGGTGCTCTAGTTCACTTTTAAGAAAAACTTGTGAATGATCTGATTCTCATGGAATTTTCCTTTTATTGGTGTCAGTGCAAGATAAAACCGCCCAGATACAACAAGAGTTATCTGCTCTTCAGTCAGAATTAGGTAGGATCTTGTATCTTCTTAAGATTGCTGATCCAACTGGAGCAGAGGTTAAGAAAAGAGAGTTGAAGTTGCAAGAACCACAAGTGAAGAAATCTGAAGATCCTCCTGTAGAAAAGAAGAACAGCTCACCTCTAAAACCAGCTGATCCTGTTGAGCATAAAGAGAAAGAAGCAAGCAGAGATGTAATGGAGCCTGAAGTTGAAAAGAAAGCAAGTGAAACAGTTGAAGAAAAAAAGACCACTGTGTTTGTTCCATCAAAACCCCAATGGCTTGGTTCCTCTGCAAATAAAGCCACAATTGAAGAAAAAAAATCAGAGACTGTAGCAGCTGCTGCTACTGATAGCAGTAGTAACACAGATGATGTTGACGGGTTTGTTGATTATAAAGATAGGAAAAAGATTCTAACCAGCACAGGAATTGAAGGTGCAACAGGATTGATAATAAGAAAACGAAAGCAAGAAGACAAGAATGAAGAAGAAGACGAGAAGTTAAAGGAAAAGCAAGCAGAAGTTATGGCAAAAGACGCAGTTGCTCTCTTATTGAAACATTCTGTAGGACATCATGCAAATGAAGAAGATGAAGAAATCAATAAACAAGAAGATAGTAATCAAGGAAGTGGCCATAGTAGAAAGAAGAAGAAAAAGACGGTTAAAAAAGTAGTTGGTCCTGATAAACCAGAGTATCTAAATGAAAGCACAGATTATGATTCATGGGTACCTCCTAAAGGTAAAAAGCAAAGCAATGTTTAATCGAATCCGGTTTTAGAAAAATGTGCATTATGGCTAATGAGTATTGAGTGATGTGTAATGTGCAGGACAATCTGGTGATGGACGAACATCTCTGAATGATCGTTTGGGATATTGATCCGGGATCGAGTTGAAGTGGTGGTTGCATCATTAATCTGGTGATTCCTTGGTCACACAGTGCTTCATATTGTAAATTCATCATACTCTAAACATCGAGCTTTCTAGTTTCATTTTTTTCTGTTGACTTGAAATTTTACTTATGAGTTAAATATCTCGTAGATCTATTTATATTAAGATGGCCTTATAGAACAATGCAGATGTTCTCAATAAGATAGATCATAGATGTTTTATATATATAAATATATAATGCTTTACCAAAATCAGATTCTTAAACCAAATTTTACATCTACATTTTTGGTAAAGCATAAAACATAAGAAACGCCAAAACCATAACAAAAACTATTACATAATGTTTTTATATAATTTGTTTTATAAAGTACTTTATACTACCAAACTGAAAAATAAAATTCTAACTTCAAAACACAAATAAAATCTCAAGAAATACATATAGGATTGTACCTAATTTAGTTATTGCACCAATACAATGTAATAATACGAGTCAGAGTTAATAAATAAAATCAGTTGTTCAATAATGTTTATTTATTTTTAAAATTATTTTAATTTTGAATTTTTTTATGTATTTATATATGAAAATATATATATTTATTTTGTATATTAAAAACCTTTCTTTATTCAGAATTCTCGAAATCTAAAATCTGCATCTATAATATATAATAGTATGTTTTGTGATTTTTGGTACAAAATAAAACAAAATACAAGCAATTCTATAGTTGAAATTACTCAGAAGTTTAGCTTATCTAATGAAATTGGTTTTGTATGAAATTTCTAGGAAGTTTAGCTTCTCTAATGAAACAAGTTGCATTTATATAAAATTCTTAAAAAGGTTATGGTAATAATAAGATTCATGAATGTGGTCAAATTATAAACACCCACAGAAATTACTAATATTAGAAGAATGTAATGCAATCCACTTGACCCACTTGCCCAAAACAGCAAAGATTGGTCGCCGAAGACCACTTTAACTCTTTAAGGGTCCACTCAGACGTCTACAGCCTTGAACCTTCCTTCGTACCTCTCATATTTCCACGTCTCTCTTCTCTATATAAAGGCATTAGACATGAGTCAAAATGATAAGTTAAATTAAAATAAAATATTAAAGATGGCATCTTCTAAACTCTCTTCCATGCTTCTCTTTCTCACTCTTCTTCTCGTGTTTTCTCATATGGTCCTTGCCGAACACCGTAAACTCAGTGAGTATTTTGCTGTCTATTAATATTTTATCAAAAAAAAATGTATTCGTAAATTATTACTATTTTACTTTATATTAATTAGCTTTACATTTGTCAAAGTTAGGTTTATTTAGGGGTTTTGAGTTTTTTAAAAAAATCTTTAAAAAAAATTAATAAATTTAGAACCGTACTGAAATGAGTCAAAATAAAATAATTTTTGGTTAAACCACGATCAGATTTGGTTAAACCGGACTGAACACTGTAATAAAGTAAGATATGTATTTATAACGCGTTTGATTATTACTGGTGCAGGTGCAGTAGGGACCAAACATGTGATGGTCCCAAATGGGCTTGCTGATAAATTTGGGGCTCGNAAACCGCCACCAAACGAATGCAGACAATATTTAGCATATTGTAAATATATTTTGAGATATTATCCAACCCAATATAAAGCTGCCAACTGTCCAAGAGTCCAACTCATCTGTGACAACCAGTAAAAAAAATACTATATGCATGCTTTTTTTAACGTTATGGTTAAGTTTACTCTTCTTTAACTACATTATGTGTGTTTTTTTCAAAAATAAATGTATGTGTCTTTATAACTCTTTAAGTTGAAATTTGTATGATTTGAAAAGTGTATGAAATATATGAAAATCAATAAATTTGAAATAAATATGGTTTCTTATGACTTCAGAACCAGTGATAACATAAATATATCAAAAACGAAATAACCTAGCTTTGACAAGTTGGACATCACAAGTTTTGTATGTTTCTATTGTTAACTAGTTTGACCATAGAGATTGAGATTTTAAGTTTAAAAATGTATACACTAATATACTTTTTTTTTATTTCTAATGTTTCATCTTTTGTTTTATTTTATTAATAATTTATTTTTATTATTTTGTATATAATGTCTTTATTATAATTTAATAAAATTAACATTAATTGAATGATGAGATGGTTAATGATGTGAATGCTCAGATAAAAGAGACAAAAGAAAAAAAAATCATTGTTATGGAGGAGATGGATAGTTCAACGATGTGAAGTTGGTTGATGATGATTTATAATTTTATGTATAACATATTTATGAAAATTAATATTAAGATACAATAAAAAATTAATTATAATTGATATTATAATTTAATAAATAAAAAAGAAATTAACTGTGAAAATGTACTTATATATATATATATGTCTTCATATTTATTTTAATTTAATAATTTTAGATTTTATTATTTGTATGTGATGTATTTATTGTAACTAATATTATCTGTAATTAAAAAATTATTTTTATAAAAAAGAAATCAATTATAATTTGATTAAAAATAAATTTAGGTATCTATATACGTAGATCAGTAGATGTCTTCATAGTTTAGTTTAATTAATTAATTTTTTAATTTTATTATTTGTATATGATGTATTTATTGTAATTACTATTATGTTGTAATAAAAATTAATTTTTAATAGATTAATTATAATTAATATTATGATTTATTAAAAAACTTAATATATATAGATTTCTTCATAGTTTATTTTAATATATTATTTTTATTATTATTAGTATATAATATATTTATTGTAATTAATATTATTATTTCATAAGAAAGGAAAAAATAAATTAATTGGTGAAGTGGTGATGAGATGGATGCTGAGGTGTAAAAAAAAAGAAGAAAAAAACCTACTTCATATTATAAAATATTAAAAATATTATTACATAGTTATAATATTTTACAAAAGTATTTAAAATTTTAATATTTTGCAGAGTAAAATAATACTAACTAAAACTATATTAATAATTATAGCATAACTCATATTTTTATATTTCTTTATATAAAATCATTAGATTTTTATAGTATAAGAGATTATTGTAAATTTAATTTTTATAGATTAAAAGTAATGTTAATTATTTCTAATTTATTATAAAATAATATTCATGGGCTCCACCTATCTATATTAATTATTAAGTTATTAACTCGTTTAATTAGGCTCTTTTTAGGTGTTTTTTATTTCATAAAATCACCGTATGTTATATTTATAAGGGGATTAGACTAATAATTTATATGGGCCTATCTTTTAATAATACAATGAGCCCATTAACAAATTTTAGAAAGGTTTCGTGTAGCCCACGTGACTTTTTCTTTGTTACGTGGAAAACCCTTAATCTCTCCTTAAATAGTGAAATATCACGAAAACCCTAATCGCAGTTTTTGTTTTCATTGTTTTTGCAGATAAGAAAAAAAAAGAGAGAACGATGAAGGTTGTTGCGGCTTACCTCCTTACCAAACTCAGCGGCAATGAGAATCCATCCGTCGCTGATCTGAAGAAGATCTTCGAATCTGTTGGTGCAGAGATTGACCAAGAGAAGATAGATCTGTTCTTCTCTCTGATCAAAGATCATGATGTGACTGAGCTTATTGCTGTTGGAAGAGAGAAGATGGCGGCTCTATCTTNAATCAGATGATGATGGTGGAATGATGAGTCTCTTCGATTGATCTTAATGTTTTGATCTGCTCGTTGTGTTTTCGTTTTTGATGTGTTTTTCATAATTAGGGTTTCTGGATTTGTGTGGTTTCTATGGATCATTATCGTTCATGGTATTTTTCTAGAGTTTTTTGCAAGTTTGGTGCTAATAAAATAGAGTTTGAAATTTCATCTTCTTGATAATTAGGGTTTAATTATTGAATTATGTGGTTTCCATGGATCATTATGCGATTTTACATGAGACTTGATAGTTTGGTGAGAATAAATGAATTTGTTTTCTGATGTTGCTCAATCCAATTTATTTATTTTAACATTTGTTTACTTTTAAATTAAGATTGTGAACATAATCAACGATCGAATTTTGTGTTAATTAAATAATTACATTATATATATATATATATTATTTAGGGATTTTCCCATTGTTCAGGAGTTTAATACTGTATATGTTTCGGATGTTTTTCTTCTGCCTTTTAAAATTATGCTTCTCACAAGATTTCGTAAGAAATTGATGACATTTTTTATCGAATCATCAATCGTATATTTGATTGAATAGTGACATTTTCCACGTACTTAATTTTAGTGAGTTTACTAGTGTTAAAGACTTTAACTTTGTCCGAATAAAGGTTTTTGGTTTTGTTTCTGATGCATGTGCTTCAATACAATATAATAATATATTTTTAGTGAACATAGTCTTGTAATATGTATTGAATATAAATAATTACATTATCCATCTATTAATGTAGGGATATTGCTGGTGTTAGAGCTGTAAAAGTTTGTGCGAATCAAAATGCATTTTGTTTCTCAGTTTTGGTTTTCGTCATCAATCCCATTTCTTCTTTTGAAGTATCATGCTTTAGACTAGAAATCGTATTCATCATCGAATTTTGTATTGATGAATAATAACATTTTCCATTAATTAGCCTTGTTATATAGTTACTTTCTTTTACCTTTTGCAAGTGTTATAGGCATTAATTTGTGAGAATAAACCTTGTTATAGTTCGTTTCTGCAAGGCCATATATATTAAGTCATGGTCAAAAAATTTCATTTATTAATCGATGCCACAATATAGTTGCACATAACTTGTCAAAACATGGTTTTCTAATAAATTAATGTTAAAATTTGAATATCTTTTTTAAAAAAGTTTCTCCATAAGATAAAAATTTTTATATAATAAAATTATATTATATATATATTACTTAAACAAAAATATTATATCATTATCATAATTTTATCAATAATATCATATCATTATCAGAAAATTTAAATAATATTAAATATAATAATATAAATAATATCATATCATTATAAAAAATTAAATAAATATTAAATGTAAAAATAAAAATAACATGTAGTTACACTTATTTCAATCTTATTGATCAACTACATGTGTTGCAATCTTGTTAATACGAATTTTGACATATATCAATTTTTATATAATAATTTGTTTTTTTAATTCTATCGAAATTTGCATGGAGTAACTTTATTTTCGGCATATATAAAGTAAAACTGTAAAAAACTTTTTCTTTAACCGTTAGGACCAAAGCATAAAAGATGATACAACTCATTTTCTTTTCCATGTGTTGTCTCATTTCATTTTTTCTTTTCAGAAAATTACATTCTCTGGGAAAAGTTTCAAGAATATTCAGAGTAGCTGTTAAAAATAAAGTCGAATTTTATGTACAAAACGAATCCTTCAGGCAAAAGTGTTTTTATTTTGTCTTTATAAGATAGCTTTAAAAAGTTAATTTTTTGATGTAACATATATACTATATGATATATCATTTGCACGATAAAAAGTTTAATTTCACTTTTCTCGATTACACCACAAAAAAATGAATCTTTTTTTTTTAACTCATGCAACAAAAGGCTAAAAAGATTAATATTACTTTTTTTCTAAACCCTTTACTTAATATTTTTTTTCTACAATACTTAAACCTTTAATTAACATGATCCATTTTAATTAATCAAACCATAACCTAACATAAAATGCAAAAATGTTACTTAATACAAAGGCAAAAAAAAAAAAAGATTTATAAAGAACAATAAATTACATTATACAAAACAGTTTCATTAGAAGAACTCAAAGTCTAAATAAGGACCTGAAGACGAATCTGATTGTTTTGTCTGCTTGTCTTGTTGTTGAACTGATGACTTAAGTGTCTCATTTAGTATCGAAAGATCGATCGGTTTCGGAATCTCAGGTGGAGTTGTGCTTCTGATTAGTGCCCAATTGGTATTAGTAAAGAAAGGATGGTTCTTGATCTCTGTAGCACCTTTCTTGAATCCTAATCTCTTCTTAGGATCTTTAGTAAGTAAACCTCTAATCAAATCCTTAGCTGCAAAACTTATTGATCCTTCAGGAAACTTTAATGGTTGACCAACAACATTGAATAGTGTTTCTCTGTTTCCATTTCCTTTAAATGGAGTCTTACCTGTTAATAACTCATAAAGAAATATACCAAAAGTCCACCAATCTA
Source organism: Leavenworthia alabamica (assembly GCA_000411055.1). Classification (NCBI taxonomy): domain Eukaryota; kingdom Viridiplantae; phylum Streptophyta; class Magnoliopsida; order Brassicales; family Brassicaceae; genus Leavenworthia; species Leavenworthia alabamica. The sequence continues at coordinate 263,137 of KE156403.1, forward strand.
CTGAGCTTCCATGACCATCTCCTCTTATGATCTCAGGAGCTAAATACTCATGAGTACCAACGAATGACATAGACCTAGCATCTGTTGGTTCAGCTATTAGCATTGGGAGTGAATCTGAAGTAGATTTTTCGGTTTTCGCCTTTCTTGGTTTGTTGTTGAGGAAACGAGGCTTGAAGCATGATGGTTGGATACAGACTAAAGGTAATTTGCAAGATGGATCTATGCAAGGAGGTTGAATACAGTAAGAAGTAATATGACAAGAAGGTTGTGATGTGGATTGAATCAATGTAGGACTTGCGAAACTTTGCAATGAAAGATCGAAATCGGAAAGCATAATGTGACCATCTTCTCTTACCATTACATTCTCTGGCTTTAAATCTCTGTATACTACACCCATCATGTGAAGATACTCAAGTGCAAGAAGTACTTCAGAAGCATAAAACCTGAAAATTCATTAGAACATAAGTAACAAACAAAAACAGAGGATGTATTATATAAAACAGAGGATCAAGTTGTCAGATTCTTAAAGTTACATTGAAGAATGAAACCAATTTGATTCACATTCTAACATGAACACAAAACATTGTCAAGAAAAAAGACAAAAGAAAGGATCAAAGTTTCAAGCTACAATGAAGAACCAAACCACTCAGACAAAACCCAAATCATTATCATGAAAAGAGACAAAACAGAGGATGAAGGTTTCAATGGTTTTCAGATTCTTAAAGCTATATTTACAAATCAATCCAATTTGAGTCATACACTAACATGAACTCAAAACATTGTCAGGAAAAAAAAGACAAAAGCAAGTATCAAAGTTTCAATATTTACAGATTCTTAAAGCTATATTGAAGAATCAAACCAATTTAGTTTCACTCTCAGACAAAACCCAAATCATTAACATGAAAAAGACAAGACAAAGGATCCACTAACAACTAATTCAGTTTGAATTCACTCTCAGACAAAACCCAAAAACATTAACCTGGCAGCTTGCTCGGAGAAATGCTTTCCGGGCTGTTTTTGCCGGAGAATATGAAGATCACCACCGCTACAAAACTCCATAAGAAGACAAGAAAACTTCTCAGTCTCAAAATGAGAGTAAAGTGTAGGCAAGAAAGGATGATCTAATAAACCCAAAATCTCTCTTTCAGTTTGTGCCCTAATCAATTTCTTCCTCCCAATTAACATTCCTTTATCCATAACTTTCATGGCAAAGTAACAACCCATCTCTCTAAGCTCAGCTAAATACACACTCCCAATATCTCCACATCCTAACTTCTTCAATAACCTAAAATGACTTAAACCCAGATCTTCATTTTTACTACATTTAACACTTTGAATCGCATCCCATCTTAGATCGTTTCCTTTATGTGGTTTCGAAGGAGAAAAGACCCTTTTCAAATTAGCCTCGTTTACATCGAAAGATTGAGACTTTTCGAGATTAACTTCACTGCTTACACTGTTACTACTACAGAAACTTAAACTAATACTGTTATTAAGCCTAATGTCTTCAGAACCATTACTACTGGTTTTGAAGCTTTCAGATCCAGAAACGAAACTTGCATTACCATTATGTAAAGATTCCAGATTTGGAGTTTGTTTATTCATAACTGACGATTGATAAGTGATGAAGTGAGAAGTTGAGAAGTGAGAAGTAAGATGTTTACTTTAAAGAATCTATGGGTTTTGATGGTCAAGCTTCTGTGATGTGACTCGAGGTGGTCAAAGAGAGTGAGAGAAAGAGACGATTTGAAGACATTGAGACTGTTGAAGAAAAATATGTGTTTAATTAATTAATTAATTTTTTTTTTTGACAGCATGTGTTTAATTTTAATTTATTTTATCAAATAAATTTCAAATTTTGAAACAGTGTCTGTGAAGAGGGTAAAACGGAGATTTAACATGATTTATAAATTATATTTGCTGTTAAGACCAATGAAGCTATTAGTGGATTATATTCGTATCGTGTGTCACGGTGAAGATTTATATAAATAAAATACAATATTGAATTAAAATTAAAATTAAAATTAAAATATGAAGAAAATAAAATAAAAAAAGAGTGTGAAGTTCGAGAAGAGAGAACATAAATAATTTTAGATTACCTATAACATGAACTTAATTTAAAAATTAAAACACACTTACCAATACATTTTTTTTTGTTAAGGTGCTAATACCATTTTTGACCTTTAATATTGGAAAATATTACAAAAAGTAATAATAAATATAGTTTTAGTAAATGTGGATATTAAAAGACCTTTTTTTTTGGTAAAATAATATTTATAAGATTCAAAATTTTGAATAATATATGATTTTGTCACTTTAACACAAATCATTCCAAATGTTTGGGTGAATACATTCCTAAAATATTAGTGAAAAGATCAATTAGAAAAAACGTATTAAATTTGATTAATAATTATTTTTCATATTTCCATTGGTTTTCTTAAAAGAAACATTTAATAGTCAAAAGTTCTTAAGACCATTGGAAGTGACATCAACTCCCTTGTCTTAAAAGATCAAACCTTAATTTACTCCTTTATTTTTAATAATATTGTTAATATTTTTGTTTTATTCTCCATTTAATTTTTCCATTATTAAACCAAATATAGACATAAATTGTATACTAAAGAAGTGAAAATACAACACAAAGAAAATAATAAAATAACATTTTTTCATCAAGAAAACGTTTTAACAACTCCTTCTCTCATTCGATTCATGATTCTTGAAGCATCGTTTAATCTGTCAGCTCTCTCATATAAAGCTGCCACAACCAAACACAACTCCTTCTTATTAACATTAACATCAGATTCCAATCTCTCAAACAACAATTCAACCCTCTCAAAATCATTCTTTGATGAATATAAACTCATCATTTGAAAATGAACTTCATCTTTAAAAACACATCCTTCTTCTTCCATTTCTTTATAAACCATTTCTGCTTTTTCAAACTCTCTTTGTTTACCATAAGCATTCAACACTATAGCTATCACATTCGAATCCGGAAAGTAACCAGATCTTCTCATTTTCTCAAACACTTCTATTACATTTACATACCTTTGGTTTCTTGAGTAAAGATTGATCATACAACTAAACACTGATATGTCTTTTACTTCTCCTGATTCAAAAGCTTTACGAAATACCCATGTCGCTTCTTCGATTCTCCCTGCTTTAGCTAGAATGGTGATCGCAGTTTCACGAGGGATATTATCCGGGAGCTTTAACTCATGAAGTAAACGTTTAGCATGACCTATTAAACCAACTCTTTCGTAAGCGACAATCATAGTTTGATACAGAACTTGATCTATTTCTACACCTGAGCTTCTTAGCTTCTGAAACAACATTGCAGCTCGGTCTAATTTACCAGCTTTTCCCCATATAGATATGATAGTTGAGTAAGTAATAGCATTAGGTTCGATTCCTCGGCTTTGCATCTCTTGAACAAGATTGGTAGCCTTTTCATGTTCCATTGTTTTACCATAGATCTTAATCATTGTATTGTAAGTAACAACGTTTTGGTCAATGTCTTTCCTCTGCATTAACCTGAAAAGATGAATTGCTTCACCAAATAACTCAGCTTCACCGTAAACACTAAGGATTGTATTGTAACTAACAACATTTGGTTCAATCTCCATTTTTCGCAAACTCCAAAACAATCTATCAGCTTCTTTAACCATATCAAGTTGACCATAAACATCGATCATTATGTTACAAGTCGTAAGATCCAATGAGCAATTCACTTCTTTCATCTCTGCAAAAACCGATAAAGCTTCTAAAAACTTTTGGTTCTCAACATAAACACTCAAAAGAGTTGAGTAACTAACTGTATTTGGTGATAAACCAGCTTCAATCATCTCCTTTATAAGTAACCTTGCCTCTCTGAACAACTTGGCTTTTCCATAAACATTAATCATTGAATTATAAGCAACAAGATCAGGTTTAATACCAGATCTCTTTAACCTTGAGAAAATCGAAATAGCCTTTGAATAATCACACAATCTTCTAGATAACTCAATAAGGTTACTATACAGAACAAGATCACCTGAAACATGATCTTGTTCCATCTTTTGAAGCCAAGATAAAGCTGAATCAAACATACCTTCTTTACCAAACGCAGTAATTAAAGTTGAATAAGTAAACCTATCAGGTGTAAGAGCTCTTTGACGCATTTCGTCGAACAGTCCGTGTGCAATATCAAATTTCTTAACTCTTAATACATTTCGAAGAGCCACATTGTATGCAAATACAGAAGGTGTGTATTTAGCTTCTTCATGAATCCAATCGAGTAATGCTAATGATCTTTGCCAATCTTTTTCTCGAGAAAGAAGTGAAACCATAAATCGAATAGACAATTGTCTATCTTTATAAGAAGATAGTAGAGAAAAAAGCTCTTTTTCGTTCTGGGTTTTGTGAATTGAAGCTAAAAGCTCGTCCATGTCGACGTTGTGATCGAGAAAAGTAGATCTTTGATATCTCTGATGTTTTCTCGATAACGTTGAGTTCTTCTTCTCTGGTTGGTTTCTCCATACCTTATTAGTGGATTGTGAAGATGATGATGATGAAGTAGCAGAGAGTGTGGAGATGAAGTGATGGGAATTGCGTTGTTTTGAATGTCGAATGGTGAAGAAGGGTATGGAAGTGTAAATATGAAGTCTGGTTAAGGGTAGTGATGGAAGAAATTGAGAAGAAGATGAACATATGTCTGTATACATCTTTACCAAAATGATTTCACAAATTTTTTTTTAAAAAACACCATCTTATACACAGACAGATCTGAACATATCCCATATCAATGTCACTGTGACGTGTGCACTGAAAAATCATACGGCGCCGTTTCATGTTTTAAATCTATATAACAACCAAAAGAATACACCAAGCTAAGAATTTTATTACAAGAGTACTAAAGTTATGTAGTCGTTTAGACGATGATGAAGACGGTGGAGAACGATCAGGCTGTTTCGAAGGAGCTAAAGAAGTTTTGTTTTCAAGAGGACAATGAAACTTACAACGGCCCGGACGAATGATTCTATAAACACCAGTACTTGTAAGTAAATAGACATCTTTGTTATTGTCTTGTCCAAAGGAGAATACAAACCCAAGTAGTGGAAACGAAGAAGAAGAAGGCTTTGTTTCAACAGAACAAGATATTGGCGAATCTGAAGCGCATTGTAACGGAATAAGAGAACTCGTAAAGTTTCCACTACCAACTGGTGTTTCAGCTCCACCCCAAATAACTCCGGCGTATAAATCTGCAAAGAGATAACTACAATACAAAACAAAACAAACATAACAAACCACATTGAAGACCAATGACATGGTTCTTGATTGATATAGATTAGTGAACTTACGTTCCATAAAGGCATGGATCGGTTAAAGAACGATAAAAGTATCCACCGGTTATCGATGCTGATCCTTCTTTTTGATTTATATCTGAATGATTATACCACATTACTGGAAAGATTGGATTTGAAATCTTTGTTAAGTTTCTACTTTTAAAAGGATTAAACGGTAAAGGTCCTTCGTAGTTTCGCCAACCATAGTTTCCTCCTTTGGTTATCATATCCACTTCTTCATACTTGTCCTAACAAACTCATGTCCTAAATCAAGAATCTGTAATAATAATATGAAAGATCTTGGTTTTAAGGTGTAGTAATACCTCGCCGACATCTGCGCAAAGGAAATAAGATGGTCTCTTTGAATCAAAACTACATCTCCATGGATTTCGAACTCCCATAGCCCAAATTTCAGGCAACAGATTCTTATCTTTAGAAAAAGGATTGTCTTTTGGTATTGAATAGTTTCCCCATAGCTCAAACTCGCTCATCGCTTTTGTATCTAAACAAGAACCAAACAAATCAAATTCAATCTTTATATGGTTGTAGTGTATAGAATTATATTACCAAGAAGATTATTCACATCAAGTCTCATGATCTTTCCGAGTAATGACTTTTTATTCTGTGCAAAGTTGTGTGTAGCTCCTTTACTTCCACCATCTCCCATCATGAAATATAAATACCCATCTTTAGGTCCAAACAAGATCTGTCCAGCATGTTGTGTTGTAAAAGGAAGACCCATTGTAAAGATTCTTCTTACTTCAACCGGTTTAACAATGGTTCCTGAAACATATCAACAACAACTAATGGCTTGATTGGTTTAAACACAACAGGTGCGGGTGAAGTTGCGGAAATTTCCAGAAGCGGATAATTGCGATTTTAAGCGTTATAAAACAATTTAAACGACTTGTTTAACATTAAAAAACAAGAGCGTTTTAAAAATCGACACGCATATAAAATAAAGGCTAAATTAAAATTTACTAAAATAAATATAATTTTTAACTGGTTACATAATAATAGAAAAATAAATCAACAGTTTATGCACCATTTAAAGATTTTTTAGTATATGTAAAATAAAAACAAAAAAATAAGTATGTTTTAAGAAATAAAAGATTAATCTTAGGTTTTTTTTCTAAATTTAGATGATTTATATTTTATTACCGAAATTTGTACATTTAAAGCTACATTTATTTTTAATTAGTCTCTGTATTTTTTTTTTGTTAGGGCACCCGAATTCTCAGACCTTGCAAGTAACATAAACAACCAATAGAGGAGATTAATATACAAATGAAAGTGATTTGTTAACTTACCATTAGCAAAGAACTCTGATATAACACTATGAAACTGACAAGGGCTAGCTCCATTATCAGAATCTAGCTTTGAAGGATCACAATCAATATCCGAGTTACACGCGCATTTACCAGAACATTCAGGCCATTTAACTCTATCACAGTTAAAAGACACAAAGAATCTACCATTCTTCAAGAACTCAGGATGAAAAGCTATTCCTAAGAGACCAAACTCAGCATCAAAATGAACTTGTTTAGTAAGATCAAGAAACAAATTAGTTTCATCTATTACCAAAACTTGACCAGATCCTTCAACTGGTATTGTCACTAAGTATATCTTCCCTGGTTGATCAGACAAAAAGACGCGATTTGAACCATCAGGATGAGGTACCATGTTAAGATAAGAACCATTTCCAAGCTTCTCAAGACATATCCTTGAAGGAGATGGAGTCATAACTTTTGAAATGTTAAATGAAACAACTTGGCCATTGAAGCAAACTAAAGATTCATCTGAAGATCCACCAAAAGTGTTACAGAAGTCATTGCTTGATGTCCATATCTCTGATATGGTTGAAGTGTTCTTGTCTCCAGCTTGAGATGCAAATGTTGTGTTGGTTACATATAGATTCTTGCATTGGTTCCAAAACTCAGAGCAGTAATCAAACTCGGCTTGCGATTGCGCTGACTTATCAGAAGAAACTGTTGAGTTACAAAGCACAGGAACCTGTCTAGATTCAGATTCAACACGAAAAAGCTCTGCGGCGAATGGATCACACTTCTGCAATGATAGAAAGGAATCATCAACTCATAAACCATAGTATCTAAGTGGTTTGTTAAAATGATCTTACAGAGCAATGTAATGATTTGAGAAGTGGAGAACAAGTTTTAGATACATTGATTGATTCAAACTGTTTCTTGAGTTTCAAGTCTTGTAAAGAGTTACAACACACACTTCCATTAAATTGACAAAAAGCAAGTGGTTTCTTCAGATTAAAAGGTGAAGCTGACCAAAACAATTCAACAAATCAGAACACATATAATTATCAAATCTAATCTTAGGAGAAGAGAAAAACAAAAAGTCACATACTCAAATCATTACATAAGGGATGTGAAAATGAACTTTTGGTAAGAAACAAGACAAAGGAAGAAAGCAATAGTGATAATGACCATAGAGAACATATAAATTGGTATTTTTGGATCTTCATCATAAAAAATTTAGGATATATTTAAAGAATGAGATAATAATCCATGGATTGAAATGAAAAAAATCTGGAAAATAATAATTCTTAGAGTTCTTCTTCTTTATAAATTCTACAGAAATGAAACTCCTACCAAGAAATCAAAGAGAAGACCAACAAAAGTCTAAAATAATGCAAACTGATTTAAGCAAATAAAATAATACAAAAAAAAACTGTTGACTAAACCATTGTTTTATACCAACAAGTTAATAAATGATATTAAAAAACTTAAACAATGTCTCCTACATCTTTTGTTTTTTTCTTTCTCAAATACTACAATGGCTTCCACTGAATCAAATTACACTTTACAACATTCTTCACAAGCATACCCGGTCTAATATGAGTGGCAAAATGGTCATTGCCCAAAGATTTACCATTTTGACTGTCCAATTTTTTTTATTTTTTTTAGAAGCCCAAACATTTATATTTTAGGAGTCTAATTTATTTTTGTACTAGGGTATTAAAACTATTGGGATCAAATTACAAATTGTATGTCTAGCTACTATTGATCAGATCTTACAAAATTAACTTAGGGTTTGGATTTGATTTCAACTAATGAAATCGAAAAATGAGAATTAGAGAGAAAAGTATGAAGCTTCAAGGATACCACCGGTGAATCATTTGATTTCAAGGCGACGTGAGTTATCACACTGATACGACGACGTTTTTACCTGTCTGGTTATAATAGGTTATTGGGCTTGAAATGGGTTTTTAAAAGCCCATATGTTCATTTTGAAATAAGCGGAGGAATAGTCTGGTTTACACTTTACACTGCTTTTTATTGGTTTGGTTTTAAAAGTATATTAAAATAACAATAAATTCATATAATACGATTTTATAACAATTATAAAAAACATGTGTACATAATTAAAGATACATGGATTGATTACAATGGTTTGTTGAATGTTTAGACTATGTTTCAATATGGTTCATGTTTGGTTACAGTGATAGTATCATTTGTTTAAACATATAAATGTAATTGTTTTTATTTTTGTTCAAAAGAAAAAGAGTTAAGAATGAATGAAAAAAATGAAAAAGTAGTTGGAGATAAATTATAGATTTTACATGAATTTATTTCATATAATTATTAATTTATTATCGTAAATATGTATTGAGTTGCAAGTTGTTTATTCGAATAATATAACATATTTTATTTAAATCTTTTTAATTTAATTTATAAAGTTGTAACTACTATTTGAAATAGATTCTTTAAATCTTCCATAAATTTAACAAATCAGAGTATACTGAGGAATAAACTAGAGCATCTTCCTCTATTTTTTCGTATTTCTGAAGATAATTAAAATATAATATATTTTTAAAATAACACAATAATCTACTGTTTATATATTCAGTTACACCATCATTTGTTTTATAAAAATTCATTTTAGTGTTTTATATTATTGGAATGATAAAATACTCATAACTAACAATTTTTGTTTAGTTTTGTTTATATTAAAAAAAAATCTCCAAAAATCTAAATTTTCAAACTACCAAACGAAAAAATCTTTAAATTCAAAAAAAAACCCTTAGATTTAGATTTTTTAAAATCAAAACGAAAATAATATTTGTTTATAAATAGTTTCATTGTGGAACTTTGTTTAACCAATAAAGCAGAGAAAATGACAAATTTCATATTATTTTTAATTTTTGTTCTTTCATTCAATTTCTTCCACACTTTTCAAATAGTTCAATCTCATTTGTTTCTTGATTATGATAGTAAAATTTTCAATGTTCTTAACTATGGAGCACTTGGAAATGCATTTTCTGATGATTCAAAGGTGTGTTTCTTTTTGTATAAACTACTTTATAATTATAAATATATTAAAAATTAATAATAAAAACTTATGATGATTGTAGGCATTCAATGATGCATGGGAAGATACATGCAATTACAATGGATCTCAATCAACCATGCTAATTCCTCAAGGAAGAACATTTCTTATTCAACCTATTGAATTTCATGGTCCTTGTAAATCCAAGAAAATTCATTTATTGGTATGTAATAATATATCACATAAATTATTGTTTATAAAATATTTTAAATAATATATCACATAAGAAAATATTGTTTTCTCAAATTTTCTTTTGTAAAGCTAATCCATTACTTAATATTAATTAATTATGTTCTTTAATAAATCATAAAATGAATTGAGATTGTTTAATTGCAATGTTTATAGGTACTCATCGACACATACAATATTGGTAATTTGATTTCTATGATACTATAATTAATTATCATATATTATTTTTTGTAGATAAATGGAAATTTAGTTGCTCCGGAAGCTCCATATAAGTGGAAATGCAAAGAAGATGAATGCCATAAATGGATCGAATTTGCACATTTAAATGGACTTTATATCAATGGACTTGGTACTCTTGATGCTCAAGGACCATTATGGTGGTCTCTTGACTGCACAAAATATAAAGCCGTAAGCCTTATTTTGAATTTTCTAAATTTTATTATTTTCATAAGTAAAAAATATTCAAATTAACAATAAACCATTATACAATGCCGTGGGTTTTTAAGAAAAATACTATTAATATTTACATAGTTTATTTAAATTTTTTTAAAATAACCATTAAAATTTTTGTATTTAATTCATCCATAAATGATATGTGATTAAATCGTGAAATTTTTTTGAATTTAACTACCAAATATAGACTATATTCACAATTTAATCTAATATTTGTAATAATATTTAAGTTTATGTTTTATTTTCATTTAATCGGAGATAACATTATTTTTTTGTATTTGTAGGTATGTCTCCAAAGACCAAGGGTATGTAACAAATCAAATCAATAAACAACATCAAATATTATGGTTAATATTATATAAGTTATGCAATTATTTTTTAATATTTTATTTAGGGTATTGTTATATCACATTCGAGCGACGTGCATATAAGCAATATTATGGTTAAAGATAGTCCAAATTTTCAAATCTCTCTTGAAGATTTGAAATCGGTTTTTGTTAAACAACTAACCATAACTGCCGATGGTAATAGCCCTAACACTGATGGTATTCACATTCAACGTTGTCAGAATGTTTTCATATACAATAGTAATATCCGTACAGGTAATTCATTATAATACAATTATAAATCTATTTTTTTAATTTAAGAATCAATTAGAATTATTTAAGTAATTTTTAGGTGATGATTGTATATCTATTGGTGATGGTTCAAAGTACATTAATATATCACGAATCTCATGTGGTCCGGGGCATGGAATAAGGTATTTTTCTTTCATTCTCTTGATTTTTTTTATTTTAAAACTATGATTATATTTTGATTAGTTTTTTTTTTTTTGTAAACAAAGTATTGGAAGTTTAGGTCAAAAAGGAGCCAATGAAACGGTGGAAAATGTTGTGGTTCGAGATTGTACTTTTAGAGACACAACTAATGGAGTTAGAATCAAGACATGGCAGGTAAATTTGATTTTTTTTGTTTTTGTTCTTCATATTAATTTGTAATTTAATTAATAAACATAATTTTCCAATTATTATTTGTATTATTAATTAGGGAGGAAGAGGGTACGTGCGAAATGTTTTGTTTGAACGTATAAAGCTACATGGAACAACACGACCTATCATTATCGATCAATTTTATTGCCCTCACTCACAATGCAAAAATCAGGTAAGTAATATTTTCTTCTCTTTTAAATGATTTTTCTTCTAAATTTAATATTTTTATATTTTAAAAATACTGAGACCATATCATATTTCACTACAAGAAAATAAGTTAGAAACTGACAAAATTTCCGTTAAAAATTCGTCTAAACTGTAAAAAATTTAAATCCGTAAAAATTCGTCAGAAAGGATTATATTTTTACGGATTTTAATAAATTTATTTCTAACGGATATATTTATAGTGTCTAGAAATATTCATATATAGTATTTTTTATGAAAATTATTAGCTAAGTCCACATAATTTCATGTTTTATCAGGATATTTGGGTTATATAAACCAGAACAACTAAAAAATCTATTTAGGACGAAAATACATAAAAAAAAAAAAATTGTTATATAATATTATGTGATAATGACTGAGGTAATTTTTAGGTTTATGTCTTTTTTAATCAAGTTTGATCTTGCTATTATTATAAAAATGAGGTAATGTTAGGTTTACAATAAATCATCATATTAAGATTTCATGTAATAAACTTAATTATGTTTTTTCATATATATACAGACGAATGCTGTGGAGATCAAGAATATAATATACAATCACATATATGGAACATCAATCAATAAACCATTTGTGCAACTTTTATGCAGCAAAACAGTCCCATGCAAAGATATTTTCATGAACGATATAAACATACTTGATGAAGACGAAGAAATTAAAAATCGTAAATCATTGTCTGGTCATGATCACCATCCCTATGCTGAATGCATAAATGTTAGAGGTGAATCTAATGGTGTGATGAAGCCACAACTCTCTTGTTTAAATCCCACAAGACATTAATTTGTCTGATCACATTTTCTGTTTTTTTTTTTTAATTTTCTAAAAACACTTGTTAGTTTTATTTATTCTTTATTTGTTTTGGTAGAACTATTAGTGCATGTTTGTTCTTTGATCTATTTTTTTAGAAATAAAATAAAAATTGCCTTTGAGCCAAGGTGAATCAGTTTTGTTAAATTTTCACAAGTATAATTAAAAGATTTCAGATATATATTTTTGTTATATAGTTTGGTCACAAATTTAATCATAAATTTTTAAAAAATGTAAAAATCTCAATTTTTGTATGACTTTTTTTTAATAAAAAAAACTGAATTTTTAATAAACCATTGTTTTTAAAACATCAACTTTTCACTTAAAGATTACAATTAGTTTGAAGTTCAATTAGCATCAAATTAAAAGTTTTTGTTTTTTTTGGCTAGTCTTAAGTTAAAGAAACAAATACTAGATACCATGGAAAATAAGCGTGCAATTTAAAATACTCAAGTGTGAAAACATAAAATAAAAATGGAGATGCGGGGTATCGATCCCCGTACCTCTCGCATGCTAAGCGAGCGCTCTACCATCTGAGCTACATCCCCTTTTGATTACACAACATTCCGACAAAAGTGTACTTGTTGACTCTTACGTATCTAAACAGAGACATATCCTTTGTTTCAAAGACATACATACACCCAAAGTCAAATAGAAATCAACTAACACACACAAGAAAAAAAAAGTTTTTTTTTTTGTCTTCTTTTGCTTTGCTTCTATTTGTTGTATTTTACACTCATTCTTTGATGGTCACTATACATCATTGTCATAACCGTAAACTCTTCAGGCTCTTCTTCCCTCTCCTTCAACCAAGCATAACCTTCTTTCTCCTCTTCTGCAACCTCCACTCCATCAACTGCACAATCCACCAGAAACCCCAAAAGATCCAAATTAAACCACTTTTGTTTCATAAACTATTACAAGTTTGGCTTTTTAGTCCAGCTATGTTATGGGAAATGAATCCAAACTATAACCAAATTTTATCTTAGTTTAGTTCGAAACTTTTGGTGTATTTCAGATTTTGTTTTGAATAAATAAATATAACAAAAACAATATTAATATTGTAGAATATGCAAAAGATAGCAAAATTCTACTTATGTTAACAAATATCGTTATTTTGATATCACTACTAACTAGTTTTGCCATGGTGTCTTTATATACTAAATTTGGCTCCATGATCTAAGTACCCTTTAATTTTATATATTTTTATGTATTTATAATTTAGTGGTATAACAAATTTTCTACCATAAAAGTTATCAAAAGAACTATGTTCTATTGTGGGACTTTGTTTATTATGTTCATCCTAATATTCTAACACACAAAAAAAACATAACTCAAAGTTTACCTGAGTAAGTGGCAAAAGGATAATCAAAATAGTAAGTACAATGTCGTCCTTCAGGATCAGAGTGATCAGAGTATGGAGGACCAAGAACATCAAGAACTGCACAAGCTGTTTTCGCAGTGAAGCAATGTAGATTCCCTCCATCCGTTGGATAGAGTATAGAAGTGTCACAAGGTGCTGTAAACTCCGAATCTACTTTAACTTTGGCTAAACTAGTATCCGAACTTGGCTCTACATTGATCCAAAAATAACAACAACGCTTATATAAGTTTCTAACAAGCCACAAATTAGGTTAATGTAATATATTTACTTACTAGGAGAATTAGCAACCCAATCATAGGATTTGATGTGCATTGTACCAAACAAGAGCTTACTAAACACAGTCATCTCCGGGTGATTGTGAAGAGGGATTACAGCAGATGGTGGTAAACAGAAAATGCAAATCTTGTAACACACACAACAAAACAAAACAAAAATAGAAATTTAAAAAATAATTAAAAATGGAAAAAAAAAGACAAGACCAGTTAAAGATTCTTGAAAGTACGTACGGAGAATCTATGAGAATTAAAGATGTGAATGTACGTCACTAATGGAGATTGTCCTGTCATTTTAGATCGAAAATACGGCAGTTTAGGGCTCACACCAACATCTTCAGGTTTGATTTCGTCTAACCAAGAAAAAAAACAATAAAACACATCAAAACTCAAATTTATGACATTAGAACAAAAAAACTAGCGATTTTTATGATTTCAAACTTTATAATAACACAAAATTCAATTTCTACAAAAATGAATAGTGGAAATTACCGTATAACTAAGTCACATATTTTCAATAATTAATTTAATATTTCATCTAACACAATTTTAATAGTTGATCATATTAGTAATAATAATAAATCTAACATTTAATTTAAACATTTTAACAAAATAATAATAATAATAATAATAAATTAAAAATTTGTTCAAATAAAGACAATTAAAGTTACCAAGAACGGCTCGAAGCATATCAATATTTTCTTGAGATGGGACAACTCCAGATTTGGCATTAGCAAATACTTTCTTACATGTATTAAACAGTTTTTGAACCGGACTGATTACAACGGTTTTCTTGGTCCGTCGGTTAATCTTCTTACGTGAATTTGAAGTAGCAACGATCGAATTCGTCATCGAAATCTTCCTAATTCGATTCTTTATAGTCGAAAGCTGTGAGAGATCTTTCCTTCCTTGTCCAGTCACAACTCTACAAGCTCTCATTCAATAAAAAAAATTTCAAAATGTTTTCACAAACTGGAACTATAATCCCTAATTATCCTTTAAATGAAAAAGAAGTTTCTATGTGTTATAGAGAAAAGAAAATTATAGAAGATGAAATAAAAACTATTTATTTTAGTTTAATATGTGTAATAATGATCATTAGAGTAGTTTTGGTATATAAACTAGGAGACTGTAAAAAAATAAACTTTCATTTTATTTTAATAAGTAAAAAACCAGGGGCCATATTTTTCAAAAGGTAAAAAAAAATAGAAATTTTCTAATTTCTATGGGCTCTTTTTTTTCCAACGGCGGATTTGATTATTTTTTTCTCACTAAACTCATATATTTTAATGCTATTAGCTTATTACCACTTGTTTTCTTTGGATAGTTTGGGAAAGTGGGCATTAGTTTTCATAGATTAAATATTGAACTTTAGAAAAATAAATGCCAAAAAAATATTTTAGGAATATGTAATTTGACTTTGATGGCTAACTGTTTAATTAACAGACGACTACTACACTACTACGGCCCCTGGTTTTTTTAGTCTAAAATTAAAAGGTTAGAATCTTAATATTTAAATTGATTTTTAAAACAATAAGTTTTACATAAATACTTCAAAAGAGTTTAAGAAATGTTCATATATATATTTATAAATCCTTTGTATAAAATAATTTTTGTGGATTTTTGAAAATTTTCAAAAGATTCTTTAATATTTTTCAGAAAACAACACATAATATTAAGTATTCTCCAAAAAGGTTTATTAAATCACAATTCGCCAAGTAAGCGTGTTTAGTTATTGATTCGTAGCTTCCTCAGATGATTACACGTGTTCAATTGTTAAACTGGGTCTTTGGGCCTAATGGGCCGAGATTATTTTGAGTTCAATGTTAGTTTCTATACTCAATTCCAATGGACTCGATCTAAATGAAAAGTCTATTAGGCCGAAAAACAAGTAATTTATGATGGGCTTTAATCACGTGTGGATTGCCCCATTAAACATCCACGCTTAGATTTCTATAGACTATTATTATCACCTTGCAATTTCTTGGGGTTTGGTCTAGGCCATAACAGTCTCATGTGGAGCTCTCTCAACTTATGATACTTAGCTCTTCTCTTCCTCGGTTTCTTTCTCATAAAATTTTCTTAGAAGTAAATATATTTCTTTCTAACATTTCTTATTTTTTTATTTGCTTTTGTATCTCTTCTAATTTTGTTTTAAATCTTTTATTTTTGTTACTATTTTGGTTTTATAAATATATCTCTATATTATTAATAATTTTTCATTAATATATTAAAAATATAAGATAAATATTATATATATAATGTTGACAAAAAATATATTTTATATAAAAAATACTCATGTTATCTAATAACATATAATTATATTTAAAAAATTAAAACAACATTTAAATTAAATTATAAGAATTATAAAATAAAATAATGCAAAAAATATATTGAATTTGTCTTTAAACGATATTTTTAGTCGTGTCAAATTCTTATTCGCTCGTGTTGGATTGATGTTCAGTCGTGTTGGATTCATGCTCAGCTGTGTTGATTTCTTCTAGAGGATTTTCTCGAGAAGTCAAATAAATTTATAATTCAATGTTTTCATCTACAGTTTAAACTATATTCTAAAAAAAGTAATAATATTCAAATCTTTTATTTTTAAATATGAAACTAAAAAATAAAAGAAATTTATAATTCAACGTTTTCATCTCTAGTCTGAAACTATATTCTATACAAAATAATAATATTCAAAATTTTGATTTTAAATATGAAACTAAAAGCCGAAAAAAATGAAACTAAAAAAATCCAATTTTTGTGTAACCATAAATAAATAAAATGGAATTTTAAAAAGGATATAATTAACCCAAATAAAATAAATAAACCGAAAAAACCATAATCATAACGTGATTAATTGGCCGGTTAATTCCGAAACATAGCTTATACCGGACAAAATATTCACATGGTTCAAGTCTTCAAGAACTCAATGGTCTATTTTATTGCTAAATCATAATATCATTTAAAATAAAATAAATACTAAACTCATCACCTAAGCAACACCCTTCACTTCTCCGACAACTACTATTTTAAGGTTTAAGAAACTAATACACAACATTACATATCTCACAAAACAAGGTAATAAGAACAACTATTAACTTAAAACCATTTTGGTATGTTTAGGTAACGTTTTCTTATTGTTTACTCTTCATCATCTTCATCTCCATCAACACCAGAAGCTTTCTTGGCTCCAGCTCTCTCATTCCTTCTCTTCACTCTTCCAGGTCTACCACCACCAAATGGACTCGTAAGAGAAAAGTCAACATGCTTCTGTGATTCTACTCTCACCATGAATGATGGAACATTCACAACTTGTCTCCCAACCCTAATATGCCTTTGTAGAATAAGGACACGTGCATGGTGAATAGACTTAGCCATACCAGACTTGAAAACTATAGTTTGAAGACGACGTTCAAGAAAATTCTCAATAGTTAAAGCTAAAACATAATCAAGTTTGTTTTGAGTTTCATCAAGAAGACCATAACGATTCATTCTCCTAAGAAGAGCTTCACCTTGAAAGATACGACGAGGGTTCTTCTCATCAAGTGTTAAAAGTTCTCTTGCAGCGTTACGAATACGACTAAGTGTATATTGAACTCTCCATAACTCTCTTTTACAACGAAGACCATATTCTCCAACAAGCTTTAACTCAGCATCAAGACGCTCTTTCTCATAAGGACGACGTGGCTTCTTGAACGTTTTCCCATCTGGAAAATAATAACAAATTCACATTAAATATCAGATCTTTAAATCAAATAAAGAGAAGCATATAACAAAACATAGTACTAGAAAAAAAAATCTTAGTCTGATAAATTAGAAAATACTAAAAATATTTTGCATGCACCAAATTTTTTGAATGATCCTTTAGAGAAACGTGATTATATAACACGGTGAGAAAAAAATGAAATTATGAAACAAAATTAGAGAAAATTTATACGGATTACAAAAATAATTACAGGAAAAGAACCATAGATATGACATTAAAAATCAAATAATTTTTAATAAAAAAATAAATAATAACTAGATAATCTAAATTAAGGATTAAAACGAAATTTTAGTAAATAAAATATGAGAAAAAACAGAGAGTCTATGAATTTGAATTCAGTATAGAGAAATAAAAGATTTATAAAAAAAATTAAAAGGATAAAAAGGCGAAGGAATAAGACAAAACAAGATTGAGATAAGAGAGCTCACAGTTGCGGTAGAAACTGACGTTCACCATCGCTGTTGCTCAAACAAAAAAAAGCTAATCGATCGTGACGAAGAAGAAGAGTAGCTTTTTTATATAACAACTAAGTAAAAACCTAAGCAGCTTTAAAGGCTCAATGAGCCATTTGTTTTTTCTCCGGCGAACTCAATGTAACGCGTGTCAGTCTGAGCAGCATCGGTGCATGCACAGTTATTGATTCGTAGCTTCCTCAGATGATCACACGTGCTCAATTGTTAAACTGGGTCTTTGGGCCTAATGGGCCGTAATTATTTTGAGTTTAATGTTACTTTAAATACTCAAGTCCAATGGACTCTGATCTAATGAAAAGCATATTGGGCTAAAAACGAATAACTTATGCTGGGCTTATATCACGTGTGGATTGGCCCATTAAACATCCACGCGTACAAGATTTGTCTTATTTTCTTTTTTTCTTCATGTAAAAACACAATTGTTTTTTATTTCTCTCAACTATTATCACCTTGCAATTTCTTGGGGGTTTGGTCTAGGCCATGAAAATATGATCCAACTGTCAAAATTATTATAACTATAACAATCAAACACCATAACCAAATTGGGAACTCCATTGTTTTATTTTTTTAGAGATAAGAACTGAGTAAGCACAAAGCAAAATTCTTTGTTGATGATTAAAATTAGTTTAGAACTGTTGCTATATATATAGGTGAGAACTATTCGAAAGACTTGGAAATTTACCATTTTGCAAAAAAAATAATTAGAATACATTCCATTATTTTAATATATTCAATCAAAATAATTGGTATATTTATTTTTCTCGTGAACTAGCAGAAAAAGAAAATTTCATAACCTAACATATATATTTTATTACCTTTTTTCTTAACTTTTCTTCTTTTTTTTTCTTTTCTTCTTCTTTTTTATCTAAAAAACTAAAAAAAATTATATTAATAAATAAAAAAATTTAAAAAAAAAAGTTGAAATTACTTTTAACTTAACCATCTTCTATAAGAACAATTAACCAAAAACTAAACCAAAAATAAATATAAAACCGAGCCAACTCTCCCAAACCACATACATTTTAAAAATGAAACCCTAATTCTTGTGATCTTCCGTCGACACTCTTTTTCGTCAGCAGGGATCGGTACATGCACAATTGTGGAATTCGTAGCTTCCTCAGATGATCACTGTTGAACTTTGTATTTGGGCCGTATTATTTTGAGTTCGATGTTAATTTCTATACTAAAGTTCAACGGACTCTGATCTAATGAAAAGTCTTTGAGGCTGGAAAACAAATAACTTATGCTGGGCTTTTATCACGTCTGGATTGGCCCATTAAACATCCACGCGTACAAGATCTAGTAGACCCGTTTGTTCATAGTCAACGTATGTTAATTAGCTCTCCTCTATTTCTTTTTCATAAAATTTTTGTAACCTAAGTAAATATATTATTTTGCTAGACTTTTTCTTATTTACTTTTTCATCTCTTCTAATTTTGTTTTAAATCTTTTATTTTTGTTACAATTTTGGCTTTATAAATATATCTCTATGTATTACTAATAATTTTTTTATTAATATATTAAAATAATAAAAAATTAAAACAACATCTAAATAAAATTATAAAAAAATATAAAATAAAACAATGCAAAAAATATATATTAAACTTCTTGGATTTCATTCGTGTTGGATTCATGTTCAGTCGTATTAGGTTCATGCTCAATCTTATTAGGTTCCTGCTCAATCGTGTTAAGTTCCTGCTCAGTTGTGTTGCTTTTTTCTCGAGGACTCAAGTAAAGTCTTCCTAAAACATATGATCCACACGCCAAAATTATTATAACTACGACGATTATACACCATACCCAAATTGGAAACTCCATTGTTTTTACTTTTTTATGTGATAAGAAACTGAATAAATGCAAAGAAGAATATTTTGTTGATGATTAAAATTAGTTTAGAGTTTTGCTATATATATAGGTGGGAATTAGTCTAAAGATTTAGAAATTTACCATTTTGCTAAGAAATTACTAGAATATGATCAATCAAAATAATTGGTATATTACTTTTTTCATGTACTAGAGAAAAAGAAAATTTCATAATCTAACATATATATANTTCCTTTCTTCTAATTTTTTTGTTTATATAAAAAAAACTAAAATTTTTTATATTAATACATGAAAACAAACTCAAAATTATTTTTAACGTAACCGTCTTCATAATAATCTAGAAAAACAATTAACCAAGAACTAAACCGAAAATAAATATAAAACCAAATTAATTCTCCCAAACCATATACATTTAAAAAAAGAAACCCTAATTCTTCATATCGTCCGTCAACACTCTCTTTTATAGTTCTATCTGAACATTTCTATTTAAAAAATGTTCATTTATAAATATTTGTAAAAATGAGGGTTGATGATAACTTTAATGTTTCACATATAAAGAGAAATAAAAAGCTTAGGTTAAAAGTTATTGACCATTATTTCGAACTTGTGTTGCATGGGTTTACGTAAAACTTTTACCCATGATTTTTATTTTCTGGTCGACTTATCTCAACTTGAATTTTCTTTATTTTTTTATTTTAAAATTTTACCACGAGATCTTCATTTATACATTATGTTTTTACATGTCTGGAACTTGGAGACATATATAGCAAGCTTACGCAATGCATTCGATTTTACCAATGACAGTTTTGACTTATTATGGACATTTTTATTTTCTTATTATATAGTTTGAATATACAGTTATATATCAAAATGTTTGACAGTATAAATAAATATGGGCTTGAACATCATTGCAGTTGAAGAGGAAGTTGGCGACAAATATTTCTGTCCAAAAAAAATGTTGGATTAATAGTTCTCTTCTAAGAGACCAAAACATATTAAATAGTTTGATTTTATTTAAACATATAAATGAAAATTTCTATATGTGAATTTGTTCATAAATTTTTTACCATTTATTTAAAGAAATCGAATACAACTGTGTATTACCATCCAAATTCAAAGCTAGATTTGTTAACATTATTTGGATATTTTTTGGTTTTTATTATTTATTATACGTTTCCGTATCATATTTTTGTGAACATAAAAATGTTTTCAGAATTTAAAAAATCTTATTAAGAAGATAATAATAACATTTTGTGCACATTTTTATTTCCTTTTCATTTGTTCGACCCTTGGCCAAAGTAGACAATAAATATAATAAGTATTCAGAATATAAAACATCTTATTTTTGAATTAAAAAACATATTATTAAGAAGATAACAATAACATATTATATATTATTATGTTTATTGTTTCTTATTTATTTAAGATATATTTTTTTAATAATATACTAAGAAACGACGAGATTCATGATTCATCATATCTTTATTACATAGATCTTCACTTCATCTAGAGACATTGGTCTTATATCTACGCATCACTTTCTGGTCCAATTCTCGTTTCCCCATGAACCCATTTCTTCTTCTCTACGAAACTTTTTCTATCTTCTCTATAAATCTCTATGTTTCTTCATTCTCCTTTGTTTAATTTATTTCATAAACTTAACAAGTTACTACTTCTCTTTATGTTATGGTTCTAGTTATGGATAATGAAGAGAGTAACAACGTAGAAAGGTTCAACGACGTCGTTTTACCAGGGTTTAGATTCCATCCCACTGATGAAGAACTTGTAAGCTTCTACTTAAAACGAAAGGTTTCACACAAGTCTCTTCCCTTTGAACTCATCAAGAAAGTCGACATTTACAAATATGATCCATGGGACCTCCCAAGTAAAGCCATATAACACTTAATCTTTAATTTTACCAAATCTTGAAACTTATTTTTCTGATTATGCATTTTCTTGAATCAATGTTTCAAAAGAGCTTGCGGCAATGGGAGAAAAAGAATGGTATTTTTACTGTCCAAGAGACAGGAAATATCGAAACAGCACGAGACCTAACCGAGTAACCAGTGGTGGGTTTTGGAAAGCAACTGGCACAGACCGGCCTATCTACTCATTGGACATGACTCGATGCATTGGTCTGAAGAAATCACTTGTGTTCTACCGTGGTCGAGCTGCTAAAGGAATCAAAACTGATTGGATGATGCATGAGTTTCGTCTTCCTTCTCTATCTGATTCTCATCACTCATCATCATATCCAAATTACAGTAACAAGAAGCAACACCTTAACAACAACACTAAAGAGGTTCCTTCAAACGTTAGTAACTGGATTTACCCTAACTTGTTTTACACGTAACCGAAGTTATTTTGGTTACAATAAGTTCGATATTTTGGTATTTTAGTTACAATAAGTTTGATATTTTGGTATTTTGGTAGGATGCTTGGGCGATATGTAGAATATTCAAGAAGACGAATTCAGTATCATCATCACAAAGATCAACCCCACAATCTTGGGTTTATCCGACGATTCCTGAGACTAACCAATACAATTCACAATCACATAACCCTCTCTTAGCTTCATCGGATGTTCTAAGCCACATAGCAACAAGACAAAACTTAACCTCTTCTCCAGTAGAAGAATCCTCAAGCTTCACAGACTCAACTGCTGCTTATTTCGCGTCTCAGATGCTTGGTGTTCAGTACAACACAACCAGAAATAGTGGAACAGAGGATGCTCTCTTTATGAAAACAGGGGATACTCTGTTTCTAAGCAACAATGAGAATAATTACTTTAACAACTTGAATGGAGCTATGTAAGATCAATGGTGATGGAAGAGAGGAAGGTCCAACAACGTATTCCACTAACAACTAAGATCATTTGCATTAACACTTGAATTAGTGTAACCCATCCCTAATATGTACTATTAATTTTGAGTGTTTCTTTTACATAAATGTTGCTTCACTTTTGGTTTCTTGGAGACTGAAAACAAAACAAAACTAAGATCTTAACTTCGAAACATGCAACTTTTGTGAGCCTTATTCATAAACTTTTTGAAGAAGATAAAATACTTAAAAGAATATAAAAAGAAGAATTTTGTAGGATACAATTCTTAACTTTACCCAATGAAGACTTTAAAAAAACATATTTCTTCCTACTTCTTCACTTGGAAGCTACAGTTGACTGGTTCGGTTTGATTACCTCTATAGGGCACTGAGATACATACGGTTTCAGCTGAAAAAAGTTCAAATGATTCATCATCATCAACAGAGCTAAAATCATACAACAAGCTTGTAAAACACAAACAAGATCACAAATCTCTAAGTAGCTAAGTTGTTCGACCAATAAGACTTGTAAAAAGATTTCTCATAAGTGTTTCCAATTAGAATGCAAATAACATAAAAGAGGAGTCAAAGAACAAAAAGATAAAGAGAGTTAAGGGATGACATGAAAACCTTAAAGTCGGTGAGATCAGGGACTATATAATTTGGTAATTTATGTGGCTGCACAACATATCCTCCTACAAAACAAAAACACCATTAGAAAATATTAAAAACAAATGCAAAACTATATTGTAAACTTAGCTCATAATAGTTCTTCCTTAAGGTTGCATATATCTAATTCTAAACAACTTGGGTCACTAACATTGCTTTAAAGTTGTTAACTTTATACTCTACAGAATCTAATATCAGAAACCCTTAAGTTGATAAGAGAGAATCATCTACCTTAGATTACACATATCTAATTCAAAACACCTTGGTCATTAACCTACAAGAACATATTGGTTTAAAGTTGTCAACTTTACACTTAAAAAGAATTTGATATCTAAAACACTTAGGTGATATAATAGCTCTGGCAACAGTATTGAAGGGAAATGAATAAACAACTATTTGGGATATTAAAAAAGGTGAAACCTTTACGAGTGTGGAAACCAGTAGGTATACAGTTTTTGCCCTTGTAGAAGTTTCTAGGAGCTCGTTTAGGGGATAGAATATCAAGTGAAGATGCTCTCTTTCTTCTAAATGATCTTCCTATTCCCATTATTAACCCTCCTAATCCTATCGTCGTCATTCTCAGTTGTTAACCAACGCAGCCATGTTATATTTTTTTTCCATGTTATATTTTTGAAAATATAATTTAAATCTACAATAAATACTTATTATGTGAAAATCATAAACAATTAACCAATAAACTAATGCTCCTTCAAAAAAAAAAAAAAAAAATTATGTCCAATAAATAATAAAATTAGTATTTGCACCATTAGTTACTCTAAAACCATCACTAAACTAAACATCATGCCAAAAATTTTATTGTATTACTACTCCATTGTACTTACTGATATTGTATATAGTATAAGATTCTACAAGTCAACATAAAAATTGTATTCTCAACAAGGGAATAGACAAAAAGAAGGATCGAAATGTAACCTTCTATTCACAAATCTAATCTTATTCAACTTATTATGACACCAAACCAAATGATCCTTAGTCAATTTAGTCATATTCAAAACCCTTGTCACAAGTTTCATATCCACTTGTGAGAAGAAATGAAGCACTTGATCTTCTTCTTTATGCTTTTGTAATCTTCTTATTACACATCTTTCACTTCTCAACACTTCTTTCAACCTTTTCTCCTTCTACAAACAAAACCATATTAATTAAATAACAATTATATAAATTTAAAAATGTATTTAATGAGAAATGTTAAAAACATTTACATTTTGAAGTTGTGATTTAACCTCAGAGAAGATTTCAACATCTTCTGAATTGTCTTCATGATCTGGTTCTATCTGTTGTGATTTGGTTCGCGATTTTTGATCATGAATTGAGTTAGTAAGCTTATCACTTCTTACAAATCTCCAAAATAATCTAATTGTTTCTTCCATAATCTCAACAAGTTGATTGCTTTTAATAACAATATCATTAACTTCATAATCTCTTCTTCTTCCTTTAACTTTGTCTTTGCTTCCATCTTCTGTTAACCAATAAACATCGGTTTAATTATGGTTTTCTTCAATTTAAACCAAATACAAGATGTAAAAAAAGACCATATGATTAATTGATTGATTATGTAAACACTAAATAGTTCAAAAACCCGGTTTAACTAGATTAAGGATTTGGTAAGTTTCGGTTTACCTCGAATAACCGGTACTTGAAGGAGATTACGTAAAACGCAACGTTTCTTGATGTAATGTTGTACTCTAGGCTCTTCGAATGGTTCATTTTCAAGAAATCTTTGAAGCAAAACTTGAAATTGTTGAAACTCTCCACTGATTTCGTTGTACCGACGAGAACCATATACATCGGATTCAAGTAATTCAATGGCTTTTTCATATTGCCAGTGAAGTATCTCCCAAGATAAACACATGTGACCAACGTATACGTTCTCTAATTCCCCATTAATCTCTTTTATGAACTGAACCATTGGTTCGGTTTCTGATTTCTTTGGTTTCCATAACCGGATGTTAACCGAGAAAACCGATGATAATGATGTTTGGGAAGTAGAGGATCCAACGGTTGAGGTTTCTTGTTGAGTGTTCTTTGATTGAAGAAGCCCTAACAAGAATAAAATTCAAATTAAGGAACAAAAAATAATAATTAAAATATAAAACAGTCACACAACCTTAATTAAATAAATTAATACTGGCCTACTAAAATTTCAAAAATATAATAATAATCAATACTTTATTTATATGCATATTTTATGTTTTCATTTTTTAACTTTGAATTTAAAATGAATTAATGATTGAATAAAATAAATGGGAGTAAAATTATGAAAAATAAGAAAGGTTGGTTCCACTAGCAAAAAACTTAGTGCTGAGTGAAAAAATTAGGTAAAGGAGCTATGTTCTATAAAAGAGCAATGCAATAAAGAATCATATGCTTTTGTGCATTGGTTTAGAAACAAAGAAAAAACAACTTTGTTAAACTAGATTTTCAATTACCAAAATTTAGCTTTTATAGATGAAGTAGCATTTATTATAATATCATCTACATGTGATATATACTTATCTAAAAATAAAATAAAAATGTCATGTATAAATAATTTAATCAGTAAAAATTATTTAACTGTTCCCTAACAAATTTTGTTCTATGTTCTTCAAGAATTAATAAAATAAATCTAAATACATAATCCAAGAAAACATTTATTTGAAAAAATGAAATTACCAAGAAACCTATAATTAAAGATAATTAATTAATGTTTAGCTTATAGGTTTGGTGCAAAATTCATTTGAAAAACGCGTAATCAAACACTAATAAAATTAGAAAAATTAAATTATTATGAGTAGATTTCGTGGGTCCTATATTTTTCTAAGTTATAAAACACTACAAAATATTATATTGAAATTTTTTTAATTGATGAAAAAAATAAAATAAAAGAGAGTTAAAATTAAAGAGTAACTTACGAAGAGCATAAGACTTCTGAAAACTCAAGATATCGAGTTTTCGCATTCGTTCTCTATAACTTCTATGGAACTTATGAACTTCACCAATCGTATCAACATGTTTAAATTTCTTATCTTCTTCAATTCTCCATGGTTTTAAATTTTCCATAATTTTAGGACAATTATCATCATCATCATCTACTTCTTCATGAATTGTCGGAAGCCCACCAACTGCTTTAACTTTTTTCATCTCCATCTTAAGTTGTTCTATTAAATCTTGGTGTTCCCATAAACTCTCAAACTCATAAGTATCTTCTTCCTCTGGCTCTGAATCAGAACCTGAACCAGAATTGTTGTTTTTACCGTTTTGCCCTTGGTCTAGTGATGCTTCTGTGAAATCTGAATCTGATAAAAACCCATCTTCATTGCTTGTGAGTGTCTGACTTGAATCAACAAAATCAGAATCTGATTCCAAAAAATCATTCTCTGTCAAAAATCTGAGTTTTTTCTTCTCTTCAGAAAAAACAGAGTAATCCTCTGCTTTTTCATCTTTTAAACAATCTTCAACTTCAACCCTAAAAATCTCTGCCTTTGGATTTTCGAAGGTAAAAGTGAGATTTCTCGCCAACGTTGTCTCGTATTTATTTGTCGTCACCGTGGAAATCACCGGAGAAGAAGAAGATAAAAACCTGGTATTGTTCTCACCGGAATCTTCACTTAACGATTTGTAACCTTCTCTACTTAATCTCTCAAAGGTTTCAGTTTGAAACGCGAATTTAAAAACCAATTTCGATGATTCACTCTTCTCTTCTTCAACAATTCCGAAATTTTCTGATTCGACCATGTTCTTCAAAACTGAGAAAAAAAATTGAGTCTTTCTTATGTCGGTTTCAAGTTTCAACAATTGTATCTCCACGAGCAATGCTTTATATTTAAAGTAAAGTACAAAAAAATTGCTTTCTTTTTTGTTTTTAAAAATTGCTTTTATTTACGCGTAGAAACATAAATAAATGGAATAAAAAGTTTATAGTAATTAATATTCAATAAAAAAAAAATTAGTACCTGAAGAAGAAAGATGATAATTGAGTTGATGAAGAGATCAGATTCTGTAAAGTAAAAAAAAAAAATTTACTTAGAAAATTCTTAAGAGAAAACATAAATATATGCTAACAAGTCTTTATTTTTTCAATGAAACGTTTATTACATAGTTTGAAAATACTCATGCAATAAAGTGTAAAATTTGTAGAAAAAAAAAGACTTTTTACCTAAAAACCAAAAGAAACGTTTGTGAAATCGAAGGTCATTGATGACGAAGTTGCATGAAGAAATGAATAGATTTTGAAATGGGAACTAACAAACAAATGAGAAATTAAAGGGAAAGGAACAAGTGAGCGACATGTAATTGTCAAAATTATTAGGAAAAAAAAATAAAAAATCAAAAGTGTTCTTTGAGCTAATCTTATGGTTGCTTTGAACCATGGATTTCTCCACTTTGTTATTGGATGCCACGTACCCATCTATCACTATATTACATATTTATTTATATATATTGATGATATTTGATAAGGTTTTGTGATTTTACTTTAATATTTTTTGTCGTAATTCGGAGTTTTAATATATGAATCGAATCATACGAAGAGACAAATGAATATTATATATGAATGATACGTTTTGACTTTTCTATATTTGATGTAACGTTTTTTATTTGCTCCTTATTTATATAAAATGAAGGTGATGCAACCACACACTATATTTGACTATAGAAAATTCTTATAATAAAAAAAATACACATGATTTTTAGTATTTTCTGAACTTATAGTAAGGGTTATGATTATATTATTTTTCTTCATTTTCTACACCTGCAATTTTTAGGGGAACGTTACGCACGATTTAATGGGCTAAAGTTTCAGAAAACATGGCCCATAACGTCGAGCAAAACAAAATTAAGAATTTAGAAGTAAAATGGATATGGGCCTCATAAACAAGCCCATTTAGTTCGAGAGCCCAGAGATTGAGCTTATAGCCTTAAAAATGGCCATTTCCTTCGACCATAATATTCTATTTGTTATTCGGTTTGGTTCTTTTGGTCTTGGGAATAGTCAAACAAAACCCAATTTTATATCGGTTTGGTTTTGGTTAAGTGTAAAATTATATTGTACAGTAAAATTTTGATGAGGCTCCATAGGCCCAAAAACAGATTTAATCAAATAAAATCAAACGGAATAAACAAAAAGTTCACTAAAATTAAAACTTTGAATTAGTATCAAATGTTACAAAGTAGTCTTTGGTTTATCTAATTTTTTGTATGAACGTGCGATGATTACGATATTTAAAGTATGATTTAAAACGTGTTTTATTGCTAATCAAGATACAATACTTTTTTTATAAAATATTCTAAAAATATACGAGAAGGTGACAAAAATAAGTTGGACCACATAAGAATGTGAATTAATCATTTATTCATAAATTCGTACTTTATTTATTTTATTTTTAGTCCAAATAAAAAATTATTTTGTATACCTACCACTAAATAATCTATATTTTGTTTGTTTATTTTTTACTGTTTATATGCATGTGTATAATTTAGAAATTTTGATTAGATGTAACCTGACTATAGTAAATTCGTTATTTTAATCCCAACAACTGATTATTTTCTAATAGTCCTGCATTATTTTTTATTAACATGGGTATACTATGTTTCCAAAAATATTTGATTTGACAATTTTTAAAGGCAATTTTTTTAATTACCAATAAATTTAGTTTTTATTATATAAATACTATTAAAATTGATTTATGGAAAAATTACCATTCTATAATTCAACTAATTGAGAACTAATTCTATTTTAAAAAATTGCATAAGGTCTAAATAATAAATATTAAACTAAAACACTAAATACTCTAATCCTAATTTTAAATACTAAATCTTAATTTCTAAACTAAAATTCTAAACTCTAAATCATTAGTACTAAGTTATAATACTAAATATTCAATCCTAACTTTAAATATTAAATTCTAATTCCTAAACTAAAATTATAAAATCTAAACAATAAATATTAAATTCAAACACCAAATACTCTATCTTATTCTTTAATACAAAATATAATTATTAATAAAAAATGGTATTGATTTCTAATTAAATAATTAATAAAATTTTATCTAATAAATTAATATTGATAGTATTAGAAAAAATTTCTCAATTTGTAATCCGAAAAACTGATTATTTTTTATAGTTTTGCATAGTTTTATTAACATTTATATACTATGTTCCCAAAATATAAAATTACTAAATATGTGAATGAAATAGGAAAATATTGTATAAAGTGGTTTAGATCATTTTATGATGCTGTGGTCCTCTTGTTTATTTTCAACTAAGGCTCTTATCAAAATAGTATTCACATGTTCCATTAAAAAAAACTTTGTATTTTATTTCTTTAATTTTCTTTCACATAAAATTGTATTTTTATATAAAGAGAATGGGCAAAAGATTCACGAAATTTGGGTTTGATTCTCCAAATCTAAGCTTGCTTTAAATAAGCATATACATATATTCTGGTTTATGCTATTCACCGTCATGCATAACTAAATTCCAAAAAAAGAATATTTTCTAATTATTTTTGTTTTAAATGCAGTGACATTTTTTATATTTAAAAGGTGGTAAAATAATAAATATATTTTGACAAAAAAAATTGGGAAACTTTTTAATTTTATACTATTTAAGACAGAAAATTTTAATTTATTTTTTTGGTAAATAAATTTATTTTAAATTTTAATTTACTTCTAACCATTCATTGTCATAAATATTTGCGTAAGTAACATTTTAATATAATTAAATTGTAAGAATAAAAACAGTTATAAGAATTAAGAACACAGCCCTAACAACTATAAATACATTATTTATTAAAAAGTGTTAAGTTGTATTTTAGAGAATTTTACTTCTTTTTGAATTGTCCTCAAAATAAATCTTTATATATAATCTCCCTACTTAGTTGGTATCATACTTTATTAATTAAATATTTGACGGTTTCAATATTATTCAATGTATATAGTTTTCATTTAATGAGGGTTTATTGGTTAATAAATTTTATTGAGTTTGAAAATCCAAATTTAATTATGTTTTAAGGGAACATTGATTTTAAATTTAATATCGAAAATCATATCTTATTGTTTTAATGATTTGTAAATATAAAATACTAGTTGAAATTCTATTAAAATCATATATTATTGATTTATTTAATTCAAAATACTAAATGATATTATTTAATTATTTACTTTTGAATTAAAGTAAAATACTTGTATTTTAATGAATTTGAAAAAAGCAAAATAAAAAAATTCAATTTATGAAATAAAATATGTTATTTAAGGGTTTAAAATCTTCTACACCAGGTCTGGGATTCGAAATTTAGAGAAATCAGTTATTACACATTAAAAGTTGTAAAGGTTTTTTCCGAAATTTTGGTGTGCGCAGATAGTATCGTCCGTCGTGGTCTCGTGTTACGGGGAGAGCTTGTCCATCGGAAGGGATGTCGTACTTGCAGAACCGTCCGTCGAAGATGCGAATGTTGCGGGGAGAGTTTATCCATCATAGAGATGTCGTATATTCAAAACCGCATATCAAAAAATATTTGTGTCATGAAATTATCATAATTAGATAGTGTTTTCGCATTCTTAAAATTTTGTAATACTAATAATGTAATATACGGAAAAAAAAAAAACAACTTCCATGAAATTGTAGCATTTATACAATCATGATATAATAGTGGTTTATGTACAAGTACATTTAAAATTTGAAAATTCAGACATTTATGACAAAACATGGTACTGGACATTTCTTTTCAAGTCTCAATATGTCCATCATATACAAATAAGAACCCTACTTTTATTTTACAAATTTGTAGTGAAGTTACTATTGATATATCAAATTCCAGCAAACAAATAAATTGTTTATAATAATAATAATAATAATAATCCTGTGAATCAACCTCACAGTTCACCATATCTGTCTAAATACTTTTTCAAAATATAGTTATAGAGAAGTTACCATGGTAATATTATACTAATCACTTGATAATTAGAAAATTTTATATTAATGTTTTGCTTATCAAGTAATTTTCATCTACATAAAAAAATTACGTAAATATTAAGATAATTTTGTATCTGCCTTTTTATTAGAACATAGGAGTTCATGCTACATATATTAATAAAAAAATATACGTGACATATTTCATATTGTTAATATATTTTTATTAAAATAAAAATAAATTAAAACTGCATAAAAATAGATTTAAATAATTAAAATATGTATTTATCATAAAATTTTATTAAAAATAAATAAGTATTTATGTTCATTTAATTTTTTAAATTTATTGGATTTGCAGATTTAATCTCCAACTATCTTAACTTTATTTTATTTCTCAATTATTCGTGAAATTCGATATTCCGTTTAGTTAACGTTGACCAACCATAATCTTTAATTATTAAAATCAACTATAATATCAAATTTTTAATTGCACATACAAAACTTAACTATTAATATTAACGAATTAAAAAAAATAAAAAATAAAATGAACAGTATAATCCCATACTTTATGTTTTAAGTTTCTTTGTTTTCTTGGAAAAAGAACCAAGTTGACAATTGACATTATCATTTTTATAGCTAATTTTTAAAATAATTTTTATTGATGACTAAATTGTTACGTTACGAAAAATAAAAAATAATAGTAATTAATAAGTGGCGCACATGGTATATGGCAGTTATGGCCATAACCTCAGCTTGTGTAAAGTTTTGTCCCCACCACCAAAGACATTTGTGACTTGACAATATTTATAATTAATTAAATAATTGTAACAAACCCATATCCTAATCTCATTATTTAATACTATTTTATTGCTTAGAGCCGACATATCAAATACTTATCCCTACGTTTCCTCAAATGGAAACTTATTCTTAAATTATTCATCAATTCAATGATTAGTGTTAGTGCCACGCCTTAAACCCTATTTAGAAACCTTACATATTATATATTATATAGTATTTTTAGTAGTTCGTGAGAGCCAGAAACTAGATCTTGTTATAGAATATTGGATGTCACGATGTGATATTATATAACACTTTAATCTAACTTTTGTATGAATTGTACTAATTGCTTGTTTTGTACTTGTGAAATGAGAATAATTAAAACTAAGCATATATACTAAAAATGGGTTATCGTAATGAATCCATGATAACGACATAATAGTATTTAAAATGAAATTTGCATTAACAAAATGTTAATAAAACAAAACGATGGCTAATCATTTGAGAAATAATAATAAAACTATATACTATTATATATAATTAACGAGATCTAACAAAAAAGTACACCTACATCTTAGTTTGGTCGGAACGCAAGTAAAATTAAGAAGAGTACTTCTAAAGATAAGAAATAACTAATTATGTTTTCATTAATTTATTACTATTTTACTTTTGTATCATCTAAAAGTGCACTATTTATTGTAAAGTTAATAACATTTCAAGGTTCATTTTATTGAAAGCAAAAATTATTTAGAATATAAAATCATTAATTTCCATATGAGATTTTTAGAATAAATGATATAATTCGCAATGTTATAGTATTTGTTCAACATTTAATAAAAACTGAAAATTAAATTGATAATAATAATGTAAAAACAAACAAACATAGCTAAAGATTTTAATTAATATTAAATAAAAACTTATTAACGATGATAATAAGAGTAGCTTACACTAAGCTAAAAGCTTAAGCTTATTATTTGATCCGAGAACTTACTTCACGACGACGACGATTCATTAACGTTACCGCCGTTAACTCCACCGTTATCACTATCAAATCCTCCACCGCCGCTACTAACACTGTGATGAAGCTCAAGTCCACCTCCTTCGGTGTTGTGTCCATTGTTGTTGTTAGTCTTCTGGATCTCGGTTCCGGTGACGGAGAACGGTAGATCACGGCGGTTAAAGGTGTTTTTGTTGTTATGCATCCAAACTTTGAGAACACTTTTATCAACTCCGATCTGACGGCAAAAATCACGAACATCGTCTTCGTCGCGTTTCTGCATCTTCCAACCAACTCTTTCGGCGAATTCATGCATCTTCTCTTTTTGAAATTGGCTAAACTTTGTTCGGAATCGTTTACGAGATCCGTGAGGGTTATGGTGGTTATTACCGCCGGAGAAAGCTAAGTTGTTGTGATTAGTTCCGGAGAGAGAGAGAAGCATGTAAGAGGAAGAGATTGGTGGAGGAGAAGCTGAATTAGGGCTACGTGGTGGTGGAAGAGGAAGAGCTTGTTGTTGTTGTTGTGGTGGTGGTGGTGGATGATGACGGTGATGAGGTTGATACTCAATTGCGGCGGCGACGGTTGAAGGAAGCGGAGGAATTGAGGAATCATTGTCTGGATCACGGCGGTGGAAATTACGATGACAACCACAAGCTGCACATTTGAGTGAAGTTGGATCGGTGGAGATTGACGACGGAGACGGCATGAATTCACCGCAACCGTCAAGAGAGTGGCTNATGAAATGGGTTTCGCCGATTGGATCCGGGTCGGAGTTTCGGATTCGGGTTCAGGAGATTTAGGAGTTTGAGTTGTTGTTGGTGGAGTCATATCCATCATAGCTTAAAAACATTAATAAGCTTTGAAAACTTTGTTATAAACTAAAAATAAAATAAAAAGGAAGAAAACTTAGGGTTTGGGTTAAGCTAAGGTATGAGTTTCAGAGATTGAATAATAAAATGAAGAAGAAGAAAAAGAGATAATTTAAAAAAAAGAAAATAAATAAAGGAGATAAGTAAAAAGTTTATTGAGCTTTGTGAGATTATTTATTTATTTTATTATTAAAATATTCGTTTAGAGGAAGAAAAGAAGAAAACGATATGATGAGTGATGACTATGACGACTGTTGCTGAGACAAATAAAGAAATTAAAAAAAGAGAGGACAATAGTATTAAATTAAATAAATGATTATAATTCATAAATGAGCAAAAAAAAAATGAAATAATATTAATCAAGGTAAGGTTAATATTTTAACCATGGTTAGATGTAGAGGGATATGTGGGGTCCACAAAGAGAGTGCGTGTTAGATTTTGAGGTGAAAAGCTTAATAAATGTTACCTCTACTGGAGTAAAGGCAGTTTCATGGCAGAAGTCAAAATTTAAAATAAAATAAATTAAAAAAGTACCATGGTAATAATAATTCTTATATATATATTTTTTTTCTTTTTAGTTGCCACATTTAAATGTTTTTGGGAGATCTTAATGGAGTATACGACAAAACTGTAGACTCCTCTTTATCAACGGCCACGATTTATGTGGGCTAAAACATATTCAACGGTATAGATTGGTTATGTTAAATAAGGGCCCATGGGCTTTATGATGTTTTTCAACTGAGCCTCGAAAAAGGCCTTGTAGTCAGTACTAGTAATCCTCACAAACATTTTCACTTCAATAAACATTAGCATTATCAAAGCATACAATTAATTAAGTACCAAAGTCATTAAACACAATAATACAAAAAAATCAAACCTAAAACAACACTTAATTCAAATAGAATGAAATATCTAATTAAAAATCAATAAAAATAGAGAAATCAATTATAATCTTCAAACTTACATCTCTTACAACTCCAATTGTGACTCTATCATATTCATTACCTTCAACAGTATCTTCATTCTCAAGTTCATCAGCAAAAATCACCATCAGTTATTTTATTTTATATTATGTTAGTTGAAAACTAGCATCAAGCACAGAATTTACGAGTAGAAAAATGGATAAAATGCATTGTTATTCAAAAACGTAAAAAATAGATAAATAAATAGAAAAAAAAACTGAAACAATTGAGAAAGTTAAGTAATGGTCGTAATGGCTAATTGATATGTTAATCATTTGTCCAAATCTAGTTTCCAATTGAAGTAAGCACCTAACTGAGCCATTGGTTCAGCTTGTCTCAAGTAGACACTTAGATGACGTTTACACACAACGTCACGAAAAAGAGAGATAGCTTGATCAATGGTTCTCATAGTCATCCGAGATGGAACAGACCCATCTGCATGACACTTACTTACATACTCATCCCAACAGAGACTGACGAACTCTTCTCTTTCCGGAGGAGCGTACTTACCAAAAGGAAGATTTGAAGAGTACAAGCTCTGGATCCTGTTAGCACAAAACCTTTCGATGTTCTTGATCTTTGCTTTAAGATCATTAACCTCACGTGCAGTTTCTGTCTTGATACGCTTTTCTTGATCTAAAACATGTGATCTCTGAGCGTCGAAGAGAGCAAACAAACCAAGATCATGGGCTGTGAGAGCCTTATCACTACGAGACTGAAACTTGTACATGAATAATTGTGAAAGAGCTTTTTGACCTTCCTTGGAACGCAAGAAATGAAGAAACCCAAAGAACTCAGAGACTTCGGCAGCATAAGGAGTGGTAAAGAAACCTTTGGTTACCCCTAACTGAACCATCGTCCCGAGGTTGATAGTGTCATCTATATCATCGAAAGGACGGAGAAGGATACGAACATGCTCTGGAGTGTAGCCATAAGGGACATAGACGTCCTTGGAGAAAATGGTCCTTTTAATACCAACCTTTTCAAGCTGAATGCTGATCTTCTCAATAGGAGTGAGATTATTCTCAGCCTTCTTCTGAGTGAACTTGGAGGGACGAGGGCTTTTCTCAGCTCCAATATATGCCATGGTAGAGATAACAGAAGAAGAATCAAATTTGTATTTAAACCTAAAAGCAGAGAGTGAAGCAAGATGAGTTGTTTCTCTACTCTTGATTAATAAACAGTGCATGAACATTGGAAATATACATTATTATAAGGCGTGGCACTTAAGCTTATCTCGAAACTCTCATATCTATTTCAATCGGTTTCATCATTTCCAAGATGGTCAGTGTTCTTGTTGTGATTACTTTAAAAGACTTAAACCTAAATTTGAATCAGACGGATGGTAATTATATAGTAATGAATATGTTTTTGAGAAAATGATAGTAAAAATTCAACTAATAAAAATCAAGAAAATAGAAAAAAAAAATATAGAAAGAGGATAAAAGTAGATAATAACACAACATTTCATACAACAGACGAGAGTTACATGGTACATCAATACCATTTTATTTAGAACCAAACACAAAATCAAGACTCTGTAGTCTGTAGTAAAGATAGAGATACAAACAAAACACAACAACATAGTTTAAACATATTAATGTAGCTTAGCTCTTTATTTAATAAATATATTAGAAGCTAAGCAAACACATACTTTTCTCATTACCATTGAGACGGCTTTTTAATCATCGTCTTCATCACGACGCCTCTGGTGATAACGGTGCTGCTTCTTCTCTTCATCCTCTTCAGAATCATCACCACCCTGCAGATTGTATACAACACATGATTAGGGGCTAAGCAAGTATTGTATCCTCTGTCATATTCTATATAATTTCTCTAAGTCAAACACTGAACTTAAGAACTCATATGGGATTCTAAACATAGACTCTAAACAGGGTTCTTCTTCATAAGACGCCTAGATCATGAATCATCACTAAAGATATAAACGTTAATTCAACATAGAGATAATACACTACACTATGATCAACAACGAACTATGCACATTATATTGTAATGTTTAATTTTTTTAAACTTACATATTTCTTGCGGCCATAGCTTCCTTCCTCCTCATCATCATCACTGCGACGACCATAACTAGGCTTTCTGTAACTTTCTTCTTCCTGTTCCTCAGACCTTCCATACCTAGGCTTAATGTAACTCTCCACTTGTTCCTCTGATCTTCCATAGCTAGGGTTCCTATAACCTTCCTCTTCATCCTCAGATCTTCCATAGCTAGGTTTCCTATAACCTTCCTCTTGATCCTCAGATCTTCCATAGCTAGGCTTTATGTAACTTTCAACCTGTTCCTCAGATCTTCCATAACTAGGCTTCCTGTAACTTCCTTCTTCTTCTTCCTCAGATCTACCATAGCTAGGCTTTCTATAACCTTCTTCTTCTTGCTCCTCAGATCTACCATAGCTAGGCTTTCTATA